>JALIZH010029594.1:0-19753 GCA_030522465.1 Rhipicephalus appendiculatus | reverse complement strand
GCAGATCCCACGCACTGTGGGAATCGATGTAATGCGAAGCAGCCAGGAAGGAGCAAATCATGCTTTACATAATTTGCATGTCATGTTTAACATGTTGGGACCTGTCATTTATGTTCTTCACACAGTCACGTCGCGCAATACCACTTTTCGGTGTATATCAAGCTAGCGAACTGGACGCAAGCGTACCATGAGCGTGGCATGTAAATGGTGTTGTAAATGACATGCACGCCAAGATTTTCATGTTACCACCTGCCACTTATGTTCATCATACAGTCATGTCCCGCAATACCAATTTTGGTGTATATCAAGCTAGCGGAACTGCCGCGAGCGCGCCATGAGCCTGGAATGCAAGTCATGTCGCACACGACAAGTCATGATTTTCATATTACCACTTCTCTTATGTTCGTCGTACAGTCACGTCACACAATACTAAATTTGGTGTATATCAAGCTAACGAAAGGCCCGCGAGCGCGCCATGAGCGTGGCATGCAAGTAATGTCGCACATGACAAGTCATGATTTCCATATTACCACTAGTCATTTATGTTCGTCATACAGCCACGTCACTCAATCCCAAATTTGGTGTATATCAAGCTAACGAAACGCCCGCGAGCGCGCAATGAGCGTGGCATGTAAATCATGTTGTACATGACATGCACGTCATTATTTGCATATTACCACCTGTCATTTATGTTGGTCATGCAGAAATGTCTCATCGTACCAATTTTGGGATATATCAAATTATGAAAAAAGGCCTCAGGAGCACTACGGCCGTGGCGTGTAAATCATACTTTTCATGACAAGTTAGTCATGATTTTCATGATATGACCAGCCATTCATGTTCCTCAAACAGTCATGTTATGCCATACCAAATTTGGTATAAATCCCATTAACGATACGGCCAGGAGAGCACAAAGTCGTAGGCGGCTAGATAGATAGATAGCTAGATAGATAGATAGATAGATAGATAGATAGATAGATAGATAGATAGATACGCTCAAAGTCACCGAAGTTCGCTAAGAAATGATTCGCATTTAAAAAAACGACTGCTCGCGCTGCACAACCATTCACTGGCCACCCCGTATATATAGGCACTGGATCTTGACCTGCAAGGTAGTGCCGGTGGGAGATTTCTCCTGTGCGTTGTTGAACAAAAATTACACCATCTCCCGCTAAAGGGAACCATCTGTAGATGTGAAGCAGCGGGCGCTAACGCTTACACTGGCCGTGGCGTTGACGCTGGCGCTATCGCAGCGTTGCACAGGAGAGAAAACTGGGGACGCGCAAAGCACGCAGTGATGGAGCGGTGTTTCCTACTGGAACATGCCAATCGCTGCTAATGGGCAATGAGAGACAGAAGATTCCGACTGTACACAGAGACCCGCAGTCGGCTTTTAGTTAACGCGCACGCTGCGAATTTTTATTGTTCAACAACGCACAGGAAAAATCTCCCACCGGCACCACCTTGGAGGTCAAGATCCATTGCCATATATACACGATGGACAGTGAACGGTTGTGCAGCGCGAGCAGTCGGTTTTTTCAACCAAGAAACTCGCTAGCAGACGCTGCCTGCGTCGGCGTCACGAGGCGAGAGAGGGGGGTGCGTAGGAGAGGAGAGAGAGAGAGGGGGGACGCGCATGCGCAGTGGGGTGTGGACGCTGTGGGCAGGGATGCCTAGAGGAGAGAGGGGGGGAGCGTAGGAGAGGAGAGAGAGAGGGGGGGACGCGCATGCGCAGTGGGAGCCCAGGCAGGGATGCCCTAGAGGAGAGAGGGGGGGAGCGTAGGAGGGGTGAGAGAGGGGGGACGCGCATGCGCAGTGGGAGCCCAGGCAGGGATGCCCAGAGGAGAGAGGGGGGGAGCGTAGGAGGGGTGAGAGAGGGGGACGCGCATGCGCAGTGGGAGCCCAGGCAGGGATGCCCAGAGGAGAGAGGGGGGGAGCATAGGAGGGGAGAGAGGAGGGGAGGCGCATGCGCAGTGAGGGTGTGGTTGCCGCGGGGAGGGATGCCTAGAGGAGAGAGAGGGGGAGGAGAGGTTTTTTTTTAATTTTTATTTTTTTAAAGGGTTTGCGCATGCGCAGTAAGGGAGGCCACGCCGCACACCACCACCGGATTAAGCTTCGCCATAAGATGCTTCACATCTAAAAAAATTCGCAGCGTGCGCGTTAACTAAAAGCGGACTGCGGCTCTCTGTGTCCAATCGGAGTCTTCTGTCTCTCATTGCCCATTAGCAGCGATTGGCATGTTCCAGTAGGAAACACAGGGCCATCACTGAGTGATTGCGCCCCCCCCCCCCCCCAGATTTCTCTCCTGCGCAACGCCGCGATGATCGCCAGCGTCAACGCCGCCACCAGTGTAAGCGTTAGCGCCCGTTGCTTCGCATCTATAGTACACATGGTTCCTTTTAGCGGGAGATGGTGTAATTTTTTATTCCATCCCAAATAGCGATTTGTTTAGGGCGGTTAGGGCGTGCATTGACGAAAATGGCTCGATTATTTTCCAGACCGAATTTGGTATGTGGAACATGTTTTAACGCTTTTAGAAACCTATCTTAGTAGCACTTTTATCAGCTTTGACGAACAGCTTTTTTTTGCAGAAGCGTGACATCTGCATCGGGTCGTGTATTGCGCCGCTACTATGTAATATATTTTAGGCTCTATTGACAAGGCGTTTGAGGAGGCATTTAGAAGCAATGCGTGTTTAAACATTTTAAAAGTTTTTAGATATATGGATGGTGTTTCAATTGTTTTTAATGGGCAAGGAACATTCACTACCTGTGATGCCATTCTGGGTATGTTTAAACGTCTTGGCAAAGGTCTCTCTTTTACTCATGAGCTTCCACTTGAGAATACCCTGCGTTTTCTCGACTTAAGAATTTCTTCTGCCAATGGGCATGCCTGCTGGCAGTATTTTCCTCGGGCACAGAAGGGTTTGGTGCCATATGACTCTTCCCAGTCAAAGATTGTTAAAAGGGGAGTTGCGTTGCTCTGTTTAGAGTCGGCTCTCAGGAAGTCGTGCGTTCACAAAATGCAGGATGCATTTGAAAATCAGATTTCCCGTCTCAAGATGGCTGGGTTTCCTGACTCGATGGTGACGCCAGCGGTGGAAACTCTCCTGCAGAAGGTGAAACATTCGAGGAGTGAGGCAAGGATGAGGACGACCACTTTTTCCGTAAGACCTGAAGTGGTGCCTTATATACATAAGGTTAGCCACAACCTAAGGAAAGTAGCAGGCAGGTATGGTGTCCCCCTTGTTTTTTCGGCGCCTTTCAAGCTGGCGCGGCTCTGCCCCGTACCTCCAGAGAACCTGAAAGAGGGCACGGCTGTGGAAAAAGCCATGCAAAGCCGTACGCTAAATGCTCTACAGGAGTCGTGTACGAAAGTCCTACGTAGGGCAGAACGATCGAGATCGGGTGCCTGAACGATCGAGCCAGGGAACATGAACAAAAGTTAAAAAAAAGGATGATTTCGCGCACCTGCCAGCGCACTGTAAAGACTGTGCGTGTGAACCACGGTTTCAGGGGATAAAGATTCTTCGCAGAAGCCAAGATGAAACGGCTCGAGAGCTATTAGAAGCCGTATTTTATTAGAAAGAAAAGTGAATGCCTGTGTCAGCGATACATCTATTAGATTATTTCAATCAGAAATGCGATTCTTCGATAAGTGGTTGCCCCGCTAGGCTGATGAATTGGATGCAACTGTGTCTGCGCATGTCATAACTTGCTATATATTTCTACGTCTTTCTATGAATAAACTAGTTGAAAGTTCAAGATGTCGATCGTCACTGGTAAATTCAGACGGGCTGGCACAGCTGGATTACGTGTCGTATGACATCGCCAGCTTGCTTTTGGTGCTATAGAAGAGGCACGTGTGCTATGTTTACACCCTGGCCAGCCATGGCGGCGTATTCCTTGACGTCATCGCATACCCAGCACGGAGCAGCTCCCTGTTTCGGTTTCGGACTTGACTCATTGTTTATTGCTTATTTAACATTATCGACGAGTCTCTCAGCAAAATGAAGCACCATAGCTGTTACAGGACTATTATTACTATTTGAAAATGGCATTATCTCAGTATGGTCGCAAATGCACCGGAGTTCCCCTTTAAGCGTTAGTAGACCTTAAATAGCTTTCATTGAAGAAACACTGGTGTAGCGGGAGTAATTAGAAAGCACAAAATAAGCTACACGGTTCTGAACGGATTCAAAGGCTGAAGTTAATACGCAGCTAGATGGATCCCAAATAAAACAAACCTATTCCAACTTGGATCTAACAAGCGTTGTGTATAATTTAAGTCTTAAATCTGAAGGAACGGATGAAAAATTGCGGCTTAGAAATCCAAGCATACGATTAGCGTTATTATATACACGTTCAACGTGCATATTCCAAGAGAGGTTATGGTTATATGCATGTCAAGATAACGGTAACTATTAACGGGGTCTAAGAATGGAAGCTTGAGCGAGTTGGTACGCGTTCATCTTGGTTGATACAGCGCACATGTACGAGACGGCGACGAAGTATAGGAAACACAGGACAGACGCTGTCTCGCAACTAAAATTTATTGGAAAAAAACAAGCATATATATAGGTGATGTACATCCTAACAACAACACTAAAAAAGAACGACAAAAAAACGCTAAAAGCAATAAATCCAAACAGGCCTCAAGCCAGGAAAAGCAAATATAGAAATAGACGGGTATTTATGCTCTGAGGGTGCTGCAAAGGTACATAAATTCTTCGTCACTCAGCGAAATTGGCGGCATGCTGACACGCTTATCTCCTTTTCTTCTAATGTGGAAGGCGTCAATCAGTTTTCTTGCTACCTGCTCTTTATGATGCGATAAAATCATTGCATCGCTGAAAAAGGGTGCGCAGCCGCATTCGTGACAATGGGCGGCTGCGGCCGAGAGGAAACGGCTTTGTCTCTTTCAAGGAGCGTTCATGTTCCCGAAGACGAACGTTAAAGCATCTTCCGCTTTGGCCAATGTAAGTTTTCCCGCATGATAATGGTATTTAGTAGACGCTCATTCACCGAGACAAAACCGTTTTCTCTCGCCGCACATTGTCACGAATGCGGCTGCGCACCCTTTTTCACCGATGCAATCATTTTATCGCATCATAAAGAGCAGGTAGCAAGAAAAGTGATTGAGCGCTTCCACATTAGAAGGAGATAAGCGTGTCAGCATGCCGCCGATTTCGCTGAGTGACGAAGAATTTATGTACCTTTGCAGCACC
The DNA here is from genome assembly GCA_030522465.1 of Rhipicephalus appendiculatus. Lineage (NCBI taxonomy): Eukaryota > Metazoa > Arthropoda > Arachnida > Ixodida > Ixodidae > Rhipicephalus > Rhipicephalus appendiculatus. The sequence goes on along the minus strand of JALIZH010029594.1, from coordinate 14,526 downwards.
TGCAGAGTATAAATACCCGTCTATTTCTATATTTGCTTTTTCTGGCTTGAGGCGTGTCTGGATTTTTTGCTTTTAGCGTTTTTGTCGTTCTTTTTTTTGTGTTGTTGTTAGGCTGTACGTCACCCATATATATGCTTGTTTTTCCCAATAAATTTTAGTTGCGAGACAGCGCCTGTCCTGTGTTTCCTATACTTCGTCGTCGTATCGTGTGCGCTGTATCAACCAAGATGAACGGGGTCTAAAGTGGAGTCTTTAAGGGTATAGAAAAAGTTGTCGTTAGCTTTGTTGTGACGCATTACCTGTCATAACTTTTCACTTAGTAATGTTTATCATGTGCCACTTGTCGCAACAGTTAGAAACAGCGTCAATGTCGAACTTCAAAGTAGAAACCCCATGCTGGTTATGAATGGTACGATACAGTACGCAATCATCAGCGAAAACCTAATGGTATAATTAGTTCCGACAGGTAAATTTTTAGTGTAAATAAGAAAAAGTAATGAGCCTAAAACCGCACCTTGTACTACGCCTGGCAGCAACGGTAGGAGAGTTATAATTATTAACGTGTATATAGACCTCCTGCACAAGGCTCTCCAATTTCTTCCGCCCAATTCAGTTCATCAGATGTCTTCGGGGCACCATTTGAGGGGTCGTGCAAGAGGAGCTTGGAAAGTTGATCCCGGCATCGCAGCCCCAGGTCGCAGCGCTAAACGATGTTATTATTAGTCATTCGTGAAGCTTCTCCGGCCTTGGCTAACACAGAGCTTCCATGCAACACGATAGCGCCGCAGCTATTCTACGCCTCAGTGCTGCGTGGCCAGGTGCAACCATCTCGGCCGCAGTTTTCAGTTCCACTACTTCCCCAGCCGCCCACCCAACCTGCTATTAAATGCGAAGCATTTCTTAGCGAACTTCGGCGACTTTGAGCTTTATCTATCTATCTATCTATCTATCTATCTATCTATCTATCTATCTATCTATCTATCTATCTATCTATCTATCTATCTATCTATCTATCTATCTATCTATCTATCTATCTATCTATCTATCTATCTATCTATCTATCTATCTATCTATCTATCTATCTATCTATCTATCTATCTATCTATCTATCTATCTATCTATCTATCTATCTAGCCGCCTACAACATTGTGCTCTCCTGGCCGTATCGTTAATGGGATTTATACCAAAATTGGTACGGCATAACATGACTGTATAACGAACATGCAAGACTGGTAATATCATGAAAATAATGACTAACTTGTCATCAAAAGTATAGTTTGATGATGAAGATAATTAATGGGGTTTTGTGGCGCAAGGGCCATGGGTGGCCAAAGAGCGCCATGTCTTTTATGTGGTGTTAGCAATTGACCAATGGTTACGATGGCAGGGTGTATTATGGCTGTATAGAGGCCTAAAATAATGCGCTATATAGAAGAATTGTATAGAGTGTAAAATTATGGAAGTGATACGTGATATGATCTATGGGTGTGCATTGTAATGCAAGTGAGTGTGGTATTTACAAGTGAGAGACCTGAAAATGGCACGAATACCTCCGCAAAGCGTATGAGGCCAAAGGCAGGGAGCTGATTTTCTGTAACGTATTTACCGCAGCCACAACCTCTTTTCAGAGGCTGCGCTACGGATTGTCTGGGTATATGACGTGAAAGCTATGGACTTCTTTTAAAAACGCAAACAATGACTGATGTTTAAAGAACAGTTTCCTGCCTATAAGCATCGATGGATGAAATGGTACTTGTTCTCGGTAGACTAACGGGAAGTGCTTTTTTCTTAGATGATCTAATCCACTGCACTGAATCAGAATGTGGAGGACAGTGAGTGGTTCACCACATTTATCACACAAAGGTGGATCGCCACCGGAAAGAAATATGATTATGTACTGTGTGTATGTCCTGTACTTAATCTGGTAAGTATAACTTCTATGTGGCGTGACTTGGATACTGGCGGCCAGTTCGCGAGATGTGGCTTTACGAGATGAAGTTTATTTTGTGTTTGCCTATCCCATAACTGCTGCCAGAAAGCCGCAACCAAGCAATACTAAGAAGAAAGTGTTCATTCCATATATTCACAAACTGGCACATAATCTGGAACAAATTGCTGACAAATCACTGGTTGCAACGGCATTTTCGGCCCCGCTCAAGTTAGCCACTTTGTGTAGGCTAACGCAGCCCAAGAGAAGTAGTGGAGAGGCAAATTCTTGCACAAAGAAACACCGTGCTCCTTTTCGAGGTTGCGCAGTTGGTGGAATTTGTGCTATTCCGCTGAGTTGTGGAAAACAGTACATCGGCAAAACTGGCCGATGTATAAATGAGAGATTCAGAGAGCATGCTAGCAGTGTAACGGCAGGTCCGGGGGGTCTTTTGCACTGTAACGACTGCACGTCTTTACCAATGCTTAACGAAGCTGACGTGGTAAGCAAACATAGAAAGAAAAAAGTGCGTGTGATTATTGAAGCTGGGATGATTCAAAGGTTGGGTGATAAACGTGTCAGTTCGCCATCAATCATGTTATCGAATAAAGAGCTAACATTTCTTCGAACTGATTTTCCAAGATGATAGGAAGTGTATCTGCTCTGACTTGCGGAGTGATGTGGAACTTTTTTTGTATATATGTTAAGAAATTTGAACTAAAAAAATTGGCCGCGTATCTGCGTGCTTCGCTGCAAATGTCGTCGAAAGACGATAGTCTTCTGCCGGCCGTACTACAATGTTTTGCCTTGCCTCAGACAGCGCTTTCTCTATGTTGAATCGGCCGCATCTGGCTGGCGTTGATAAAATAGAGGAGGCGCTGCGTGAGAAATGGACGCCATCTGGCAGTGCTGTCGAGAAACATCACCTTGTGCAGAACCCAGGGCCACTGCCAGCTGCACCAACATATCGTCGGCCGAGGGCTTTTTCGTGCATAGCGTCGCTTTTTGAGCGCAGCCTAAGAAACGCTGGGGTCTTCAGAATTACGTATCTATGTATTTTCTTATAAAGGAACATACCACCTACTACTTATGTATTGATGTTGCGCCTCAGACATGCGTAACATTTGCTTTTTGATCGACAATGTTCACAAGTATGAACAAAAATACTTGTGCAAGATGGCTGGGCGCCTGAGAAAGTGGTTAAACTTTGGCCGAGTAGCTGAATTGGGTCACAGACAGACAGACAGACCGAATTGTCTGCGAAGAAGTATCCCAAGAAAGACTATCGTCTTTAATAACCGCTTCTAAGTTCAGCGCTGTCTGTGTTCTCTTCCTGTGTCCCCGTCATTATTTGCGCTGTTTTTCACTATAAATGCCAAGTCGTCATGTGGAAATCATGACATGTGATGTGCAACGTGAGTTGCATGTCACGCTCATGGCACGCTCGCGGCTCTTTCTCTAGCTTGATATACATCAAATTTGGTATTGCGTGACGTGACTGTATGACGAACATAAATGACAAGTGGTAATATTAATGAGAACTAACAGACAATGATGCCAAGGAAAGTATAGGGGGACGTTATCAGAAGTAATTGTAGTGTAAATATGAAGAAAGAAAAGTGGATGAAAAGGTAACTTGCCACCGGCAGGATCCGAACCTGCGACCTTCGAATAACGCGTCCGATGCTCTACCACTGAGCTACGGTGGCGGTCATCCCTCCGTCCACTTTTTTAGGGTATATATGTTCATTTAAACGTGGGAGCGTCAGTCAGCGCCGCCTGGTGCCATTACGGCGAGTGTGGAACACTCTTCTTGCCTGTACGCGTCACGTAGTACGTGATCTTATTACGAGCTGGCAGCTGACTACAGGCAAGAAGAGTGTTCCACTCTTCTTGCCTGTAGCGCTGCGACCTGGGGCTGCGATGCCGGGATCAACTTTCCAAGCTCCTCTTGCACGACCCCTCAAATGGTGCCCCGAAGACATCTGATGAACTGAATTGGGCGGAAGAAATTGGAGAGCCTTGTGCAGGAGGTCTATATACACGTTAATAATTATAACTCTCCTACCGTTGCTGCCAGGCGTAGTACAAGGTGTGGTTTTAGGCTCATTACTTTTTTCTTATTTACACTAAAAATTTACCTGTCGGAACTAATTATACCATTAGGTTTTCGCTGATGATTGCGTACTGTATCGTACCATTCATAACCAGCATGGGGTTTCTACTTTGAAGTTCGACATTGACGCTGTTTCTAACTGGTGCGACAAGTGGCACATGATACCATAGGTCGGCGAACTCACTCATGAGTCGACTCACTCGGACTCACTCAGACTCAGATTGAGCCGTGAGACCGAGTCTGAGTGAGTCCGAGTGAGTAATATTTTGATGAGTTTGAGTCCGAGTGAGTCCGGTTGAAGAAAATTTTCGTGAATGTGAGTCCGAGTGAGTTCGGCTCAGGAAAATTCTGGTGAGTCTGAGTCCGAGTGAGTCCAAAGCGCAAGATATATTTTTTGAGTGAGTCGGAGTGAGTTCCACCTTTTTTGCCGACGTATGGTCATATCTACTCATCTTCAACATTACTATCACCCTTCCCTGGGTTCACGTTTATACTCATGTCTACTCACACGTATTCTAAAGCAGTGTCTTTCATACAGCATTTCATTATTTACTGATCAGAGGCGCGAATTACGTGGGGGAGTGCCTTGACACCCCCCGCCCCCTTGCCAACTCTTCCAAGGAAGGTCTTGATAAATATATCTTATGATATCTCTTTCATGAAAAATGACCTTACTGGTTTACGAGCACTCATAACTCGTATTCGAAGGTACTATATAAAAGGCGCGAATAAGAGCACCAATTACGTGAGAAATGGGTGTTATAGAGCATTGATACCATGGTCGATAAAGATCATTCTAGGCTAACGGACTCATGAGTCGACTCACTCGGACTCACTCAGACTCAGATCCAGCCGTGAGTCTGAGTCTGAGTGAGTCCGGGTGAGTAATGTTTTGGTGAATTTGAGTCCGAGTGATTCCGGCTGAAGAAACTTTTTGTGAGTGTGAGTCCGAGTGAGTCCGATTCAGAAAAATTTTGGTGAGTCTGAGTCCGAGTGAGCCCATAGCGCAAAATATATTTCATGAGTGAGTCTGAGTGAGCTTCACAAGTTTTGCCGGCCTATGCATGATACTAAACATTACTAAGTGAAAAGTTATGAGAGGTAATGCGTCACAACAAAGCTAACGACAACTTTTTCTATACCCTTAAAGACTCCACTTTAGACCCCGTTCATCTTGGCTGATACAGCGCACACGATACGACGACGAAGTATAGGAAACACAGGACAGGCGCTGTCTCGCAACTAAAATTTATTGGGAAAAAACAAGCATATATATGGGTGACGTACAGCCTAACAACAACACACAAAAAAAAGAACGACAAAAACGCTAAAAGCAAAAAATCCAAACACGCCTCAAGCCAGAAAAAAGCAAATATAGAAATAGACGGGTATTTATGCTCTGAGGGTGCTGCAAAGGTACATAAATTCTTCGTCACTCAGCGAAATCGGCGGCATGCTGACACGCTTATCTCCTTCTAGTGCGGAAGCCCTCAATCACTTTTCTTGCTACCTGCTCTTTATGATGCGATGAAATGATTGCATCGGTGAAAAAGGGTGCGCAGCCGCATTCGTGACAATGTGCGGCGAGAGAAAACGGTTTTGTCTCGGTCAATGAGCGTCTACCAAATACCATTATCATGCGGGAAAACTTACATTGGCCAAAGCGGAAGATGCTTTAACGTTCGTCTTCGGGAACATGAACGCTCCTTGGAAGAGACAAAGCCGTTTCCTCTCGGCCGCAGCCGCCCATTGTCACGAATGCGGCTGCGCACCCTTTTTCAGCGATGCAATGATTTTATCGCATCATAAAGAGCAGGTAGCAAGAAAACTGATTGACGCCTTCCACATTAGAAGAAAAGGAGATAAGCGTGTCAGCATGCCGCCAATTTCGCTGAGTGACGAAGAATTTATGTACCTTTGCAGCACCCTCAGAGCATAAATACCCGTCTATTTCTATATTTGCTTTTCCTGGCTTGAGGCCTGTTTGGATTTATTGCTTTTAGCGTTTTTTTTGTCGTTCTTTTTTAGTGTTGTTGTTAGGATGTACATCACCTATATATATGCTTGTTTTTTTTCCAATAAATTTTAGTTGCGAGACAGCGTCTGTCCTGTGTTTCCTATACTTCGTCGCCGTCTCGTACATGTGCGCTGTATCAACCAAGATGAACGCGTACCAACTCGCTCAAGCTTCCATTCTTAGACCCCGTTAATAGTTACCGTTATCTTGACATGCATATAACCATAACCTCTCTTGGAATATGCACGTTGAACGTGTATATAATAACGCTAATCGTATGCTTGGATTTCTAAGCCGCAATTTTTCATCCGTTCCTTCAGATTTAAGACTTAAATTATACACAACGCTCGTTAGATCCAAGTTGGAATAGGCTTGTTTTATTTGGGATCCATTTAGCTGCGTATTAACTTCAGCCCTTGAATCCGTTCAGAACCGTGTAGCTTATTTTGTGCTTTCTAATTACTCCCGCTACACCAGTGTTTCTTCAATGAAAGCTATTTAAAGTCTACTAACGCTTAAAGGGGAACTCCGGTGCATTTGCGACCATACTGAGATAATGCCATTTTCAAATAGTAATAATAGTCCTGTAACAGCTATGGTGCTTCATTTTGCTGAGAGACTCGTCGATAATGTTAAATAAGCAATAAACAATGAGTCAAGTCCGAAACCGAAACAGGGAGCTGCTCCGTGCTGGGTATGCGATGACGTCAAGGAATACGCCGCCATGGCTGGCCAGGGTGTAAACATAGCACACGTGCCTCTTCTATAGCACCAAAAGCAAGCTGGCGATGTCATACGACACGTAATCCAGCTGTGCCAGCCCGTCTGAATTTACCAGTGACGATCGACATCTTGACCGCACAAAAAAGACGAGAACGGAGGGACGTACGACGACACGGGCGGTAACTTTCAACTAGTTTATTCATAGAAAGACGTAGAAATGTATAGGAAGTTATGACATGCGCAGACACAGTTGCATCCATTCATCAGCCTAGCGGGGCAACCACTTATCGAAGAATCGCATTTCTGATTGAAATAATCTAATAGATGTATCGCTGACACAGGCATCACTTTTCTTTATAATAAAATAGGCTTCCAATAGCTCTCGAGCCGTTTGATCTTGGCTTCTGCCCAGAATCTTTATCCCCTGAAACCGTGGTTCACACGCACAGTCTTTACAGTGCGCTGGCAGGTGCGCGAAATCATCTTTTTTTAACTTTTGTTCATGTTCCCTGGCTCGATCGTTCAGGCACCCGATCTCGATCGTTCTGCCCTACGTAGGACTTTCGTACACGACTCCTGTAGAGCATTTAGCGTACGGCTTTGCATGGCTTTTTCCACAGCCGTGCCCTCTTTCAGGTTCTCTGGAGGTACGGGGCAATCCGCGCCAGCTTGAAAGGCGCCGAAAAAACAAGGGGGGACACCATACCTGCCTGCTACCTTCCTTAGGTTGTGGCTAACCTTATGTATATAAGGCACCACTTCAGGTCTTACGGAAAAAGTGGTCGTCCTCATCCTTGCCTCACTCCTCGAATGTTTCACCTTCTGCAGGAGAGTTTCCACCACTGGCGTCACCATCGAGTCAGGAAACCCAGCCATCTTGAGACGGGAAATCTGATTTTCAAATGCATCCTGCATTTTGTGAACGCACGACTTCCTGAGAGCCGACTCTAAACAGAGCAACGCAACTCCCCCTTTTAACAATCTTTGACTGGGAAGAGTCATATGGCACCAAACCCTTCTGTGCCCGAGGAAAATACTGCTAGCAGGCATGCCCATTGGCAGAAGAAATTCTTAAGTCGAGAAAACGCAGGGTATTCTCAAGTGGAAGCTCATGAGTAAAAGAGAGACCTTTGCCAAGACGTTTAAACATACCCAGAATGGCATCACAGGTAGTGAATGTTCCTTGCCCATTAAAAACAATTGAAACACCATCCATATATCTAAAAACTTTTAAAATGTTTAAACACGCATTGCTTCTAAATGCCTCCTCAAACGCCTTGTCAATAGAGCCTAAAATATATTACTTAGTAGCGGCGCAATACACGACCCGATGCAGATGTCACGCTTCTGCAAAAAAAGCTGTTCGTCAAAGCTGATAAAAGTGCTACTAAGATAGGTTTCTAAAAGCGTTAAAACATGTTCCACATACCAAATTCGTTCTGGAAAGAAATCGAGCCATTTTCGTCAATGCACGCCCTAACCGCCCTAAACAAATAGCTATTTTGGATGGAATAAAAAATTACACCATCTCCCGCTAAAAGGAACCATGTGTACTATAGATGCGAAGCAACGGGCGCTAACGCTTACACTGGTGGCGGCGTTGACGCTGGCGATCATCGCGGCGTTGCGCAGGAGAGAAATCTGGGGGGGGGGGGGGGGGGCGCAATCACTCAGTGATGGCCCTGTGTTTCCTACTGGAACATGCCAATCGCTGCTAATGGGCAATGAGAGACAGAAGACTCCGATTGGACACAGAGAGCCGCAGTCCGCTTTTAGTTAACGCGCACGCTGCGAATTTTTATTGTTCAACAACGCACAGGAGAAATCTCCCACCGGCACTACCTTGCAGGTCAAGATCCAGTGCCTATATATACGGGGTGGCCAGTGAATGGTTGTGCAGCGCGAGCAGTCGTTTTTAACACGAAAGTGTTTTATGCCGGGGTCCACCAAGACTTCACTGACGCATTTCCGTCACGGATAGAGAGAGAGAGATAAACTTTATTTAAGCAGAAGGGATTCTTATGGGGGGAGCCCTAGTCGAGGGCCCCACTGGCTTTAGCCGCCCGTTCAACCTGGGTGATCAGCGCCTGCTGGTCGGCCAGGTCAGAGCTGGACAGTCGCGCCTCCCACTGCTCCAACGTATGTGTGTGTGTCATGTATGTGAGTGTCAGGTCTGGGGGATGGTTTGAGCAGCCCCAGCTAATATGATATAGTGTAGGACTTCCTCCGCACCAGGGGCAGGAATTTCTATAGCACGTTGGGAACATGGCGTGTAATCTTTTTATTAGGGGCGAAGCTCCTCTTAGTCTAACCTTGTCAGGCGTAACGCGTAACCCCCAGTATCGCCTGCCATCTCGGAGGCCATGATAAGAGATGACCATTTCTCGTCTCATTTCCTAGATGGCGTTACTCTGCCGCTACTCTCCGAATTGCCGCTACTCTCCGATTGGCTGCTGCGCGCGCTTTGCCTGAGTGCGCGGCGATCGAGTGCCTCTCTCAGTCTCCTGGATCGTCGCCGTACGTGTCGAATCGTTGGTGGGGCATGGACGAAGCGAAGCAGCGGGCGCGGAGGGCCGCCGCTTCTCGGGCTCGCCTTTCGGGGTCCGCTGCTCTCGCTGCTCGGAGTGCACGTTGGCGCCGCTAGCTGTGCACTTCTCCGACCACAAGTGCGTAATATATAAAGGTAACTTGAAATCTCAATAAAAGTTTTCTTCACCGTACCTCACGTGTTTGCATGATGATTTTATCGGCGAACTTCTCGGAGGGTTAACGGCATCAACCATAACCTCTCAAGCTTCGCCCACCTCACCATCATTCACCTGGTGGATATGCTGTGATTTTTTAAGTGAGGATAAACCCCAGTCTGAATTCTTCTCCAATTGATGGCCTCCCCTCCCGTGAGGTGTTTGTGGGGGATGGGCGTATACCTGTCGAGTAAAACGCTGATGGGCAAGCAGGTCCTTCGCGATTGTAGGGCTGTAATTTTCGTGAGGCGTTGGGATTTGGAAGGCAGCCGAGGAGACCGATGTCGCTGCTCGGAAAGTTAGTGCGCGAGCCGCGGCGTCCGCCCTCTCATTTCCCTCCAACCCTTGGTGAGCCGGGCACCAGAAGATTGTGTGATCGTTATGGAGGCGGTGTTTCATTACACCACGGCATCCTCTAGGAATTCTGCCTTGTAGTAAGAGACGACAGGCTGCCTGAGAGTCCGTGATGATGGTGCTGTCATGTCCTCTGCACTCAGCCGTACGTATGGCCAGCGTGATAGCCCTGGTTTCCGCCTCCGTCACGGAGGACTCTCTGAAGGAGAGCGCATTTACTGTTTCGCCATATTGGTTAAGCACTACCGCGACAAAGCTTTGGTGGTCATGAATTTGCCTATGATGGTTCGGTTGCCCGTAGGAAGCGACGTCCACGTAGTAGACGTCCTCCCTGTTCAGGCGGCGTAGTAGCGCTCGGAGCCACGCTGTGCGAGCCCTACGTCTCCCCTCGTGGCGCTCGGGGTGCATGTTCCTCGGCAAAGGGGCCACGTATACGTGGTCCCTGTCCGAGGGATCAAGCTCCTCGAGCTCCTTGCCTACGTGCTGTGGGTAGGGTGGAATTCCAACCCTCTTTAATATGTCTCTACCCGCTGCGGTCCTGCTGAGTCTCTCTCGTTGTGTTATCATAGTTGCCGCAGCGAGTTCACTGTAGGTATTGTGAACGCCTAGCGCAAGTAATTTTTCTGTTGATGTACTTTGGGGAAGGCTGAGTGCCGTCTTGTAAGCAGTTCTAATTATTGTGTCGACCTGTGATTCTTCAGTTTTGTTTAATGAGTAATATGGGAGGCTATAGGTGACTCTGCTAATTATTAAGGCTTGCACCAGCGTGACGGTGTCTGCCTCTTTCATTCCTTGTTTGTGATAGGTAATGCGACGTATCATATTCGCTACATTGTTAGTAGTGGTTCGTAGAGCCCTTATCGCATGGGTGGCACGCCCATTCTGCTGTAACCAGAAGCCCAGTATCCTAATTTTTGGTACCTCCTGTATGCGGTGGCCGTCAACGAAGAGCTCTACGATTTCGTTTGTGTTTTTGTTGCCACTGCGTGGCGGCAGTATACGAACGAACTCGGACTTTTCGGGTGAACATTGCAGACCGCTCTGACGAGCGAATGTAGACACAGCATCAGCAGCCTGTTGTAGTGTCCATTCTTTGTTTCCGAGCGAGCCTTTAGAGGTCCATAGAGTAATATCATCTGCGTATACGGTGTAGCCTAGGTCCGGTATTTGATCTAATCGTCCACAGAGATCTAGCATTGCTAAGTTGAAAAGCAAGGGGGGATAGAATTGCTCCTTGACGGGTTCCTTTATTGGGCATCTCGAATTTGTCTGACCGAATGCTTCCTAGGCCTATTGTTGCGGTTCTTCCTGTGAGGAAGTTGTGGGTGTATGTGAAGACACGCTTACCACAATTTATACCCTCCAGACCTCGCAGTATGGCCTCGTGAGACACATTATCAAATGCGCCTTTCAGATCCAACGCTAGAATGAGATTTTCATTTCCGGGTGCTATGTTGTTAAGTACTTCGTCCCTCAGTAACAAAAATGCATCTTGAGTGGATAGACCTTCTCGGAAACCTAGCATGGTGCGGGGAAAAAGGTTTTGTTTTTCAATATAGGTTTGTAGCCTGCGTTGGATGACTCGTTCGAACAATTTACCCAGGCAAGACGTCAAAGCTATAGGGCGTAGGCTGTTTAGAGACGGGGTTTTACCGGGTTTGGGGATTAGGATGATGTGTGCGTCTTTCCATTCTTTGGGCATTTCTCCAGTTTCCCAATCATCATCATCATCATCATCAGCCTGTCTACGCCCACTGCAGGACAAAGGCCTCTCCCATGTTTCGCCAATCAACCCGGTCCTGTGCTTTCTGCTGCCACGTTATACCTGCAAACTTCTTAATCTCATCTACCCACCTAATTTTCTGTCTCCCCCTCACGCGTTTGCCATCTCTTGGGATCCAGTCAGTTACCCTTAATGACCAGCGGTTATCCTGCCGACGTGCTACGTGCCCGGCCCATATCCATTTCTTCTTCTTGATTTCAACTATGATATCCTTAACCCCCGTTTGTTCCCTGACCCACTCTGCTCTCTTCCTGTCTCTTAAGGTTACACCTATCATTTTCCTTTCCATCGCTCGCTGCGTCGTCCTCAGTTTAAGTTGAACCCTCTTTGTAAGTCTCCAGGTTTCTGCTCCGTAGGTAAGTACCGGTAAGATGCAGCTGTTATATACCTTCCTCTTGAGGGATAGTGGTAGACTACCATTCATGATTTGATAATGCTTGCCGAATGTGCTCCATCCCATCCTTATTCTTCTAGTTATTTCACTCTCATGGTTCGGTTCCGCGGTTACTACCTGTCCTAAGTAGACGTACTCCTTTACAACTTCCAGTGTCTCGCCACCTATCGCAAAGCGCTGTTCTCTGCCAAGATCGTTCCACATTACTTTAGTTTTGTGCATATTAATTTTCAGACCTACTCTTCTACTTTCCGTATCCAGTTCAGTAATCATAAGCTGTAATTCGTCTCCCGCGTTACTCATCAGTGCAATGTCATCAGCGAATCGCAGGTTACTGAGATACTCTCCATTAACTCTTATCCCTAATTCTTCCCAATCTAGGGCCCTGAAAACCTCCTGTAAACACGCGGTGAATAGCATTGGAGAGATCGTGTCTCCCTGCCGTACGCCCTTCTTTATTGGGATTCTGTCGCTTTCTTTATGGAGGACTATAGTAGCTGTGGATCCGCTGTAGATTTCTTCCATTATGTTTATATAGGCTTCGTCGATGCCCTGATTCCGCAGTGCCTGCATGACTGCTGATGTCTCCACCGAATCAAATGCCTTCTCGTAATCTATGAAGGCTATGTATAGGGGTTGGTTGTATTCCGCGCATTTCTCTATCACCTGATTGATAGTATGAATATGGTCTGTTGTTGAGAAGCCTGTACGAAATCCTGCCTGGTCCTTTGGTTGCCCAGAGGAATCTGACATCCCACCAGTATTGACAGGAGAAGTAAAGAAAGCCCTAAAGGGAATGCAAAGAGGCAAAGCCGCTGGTGAGGATCAGGTAACGTCAGACCTGTTGAAAGACGGTGGAGAGATTGTGTTAGAAAAACTGGCCACCCTGTATACGAAGTGTCTCTCGACGGGGACGATACCAGATTCTTGGAAGAATGCCAACATCATCTTGATCCATAAGAAAGGGGACGTCAAGGACCTGAAAAATTACAGGCCCATCAGCTTACTGTCCGTTGTCTACAAGCTATTTACAAAAGTAATTGCTAACAGAATTAATACGACATTAGAGTTTCCCAATAGTGAGAGTTAAATAGCTCGGTCAGACGGTCAAGAGTAGGACCATCTAAGTTTCGCAATATACCGTAAAATGAGGTTACTTTGTGACTGCAGGGGTTACTTTGTGACACGCGCTCGGTTTTCTGTACTTTAAATCTCGCGCCACGACCAGGCGCCGCCGAAAAACTATAAGCCACCCAACAAGCTCGCCTGACATGCCGTGCCACTTAGCAACAGCCGGCCAATGTTCCCACGCTCCGGAGCCACTCTAGACTCTGACATGTTCAATGGTGTTTTAGCGTGCATTGTTGAAGCACCGTAAACTTTGTGCGCTCGACCCGTCCGCACGAGAAAAACAGAGAAAACAGGTATTTACTTGTGATTGTTACTATGTAGGCTAAAATAAACTGTAATATAAATTTAATCAAGTCACGTCTGTTGAAGTTTATAGAAAGGAAACTGAAATGTTGATACTTCGCGGGGTAACTTTGTGGCACGCCAATTGTAACAAAGTTAGCCCACTCTGTTTTTAATTTAAATTATATGTTGTTTTGTTGAAAGGAGAAAGATGCTCAACGTCCCAACGGTGAAAAGCGTATCAGTTGCCGATGTAGAAGAAGCGAGCAAGACAGGAAAACCGACAAACAGAAAGAAGGGCAGCTCTTCCTCCCGTATCAGAGCTAGACGACCTAGGAAGAGGTCTTCTCTTGACGACAGCCCAGAAGAAAGCACTGACGGCGATTGTACATAACGTAAATAGACTTTTGATGGGGTAACATTTTGTGAGCCCTTTTTTTCCCAATAATATTCAGCCAAAAACAACGTTGTCACAAAGTTGCCCCACACGACGGGACAACATTCTGACAGCTTTTAACCTGAATACAGCCGTTTGTAATAAAAATGCGGATTTGTAGAACATACCATCGTGTGAGGGAATGTTTCAGCAACGTTATGCCACTATTCATTCGCCTTTATGTTGATAATTGTTGAGTGAGAGAATGAAAACGTACGAAATCTGTTACAAAGTAACACCGTTTTACGGTACTATTGGTAATTTTGTCTGGGCCCGGGGCCGTGTTTTTTCGCGCTGATCGAGCTGCGGCGAATACTTCAGCCTCTGTAATTGGGGCGTCCAGCTCCTGGTTTGGTTGGCCCTGATAGTTCCTAGGAGTTGTGTATTGACAGAGAAGGGGGGTCGTACTAGCGTATGTGTCTTTAAGTGTTTGAATGAGCTCTTGGTCTGAACCTTGAAAGGAATCGACTATCTTCTTTACGCAGTGCTCATTTTCAGTCTTGGTTTGTTCTGGATTCAGGATACTTCTTAGTATCGTCCAGGTTTTCGAGGTACTTAAAGTATTTTGCAAGGAGTTGCAAAACTGAACCCAGTTATCTTGTTCCAGCTTTTGTGCGTA
>JALIZH010029592.1:0-50473 GCA_030522465.1 Rhipicephalus appendiculatus | reverse complement strand
AAGAGGGGCAGACACGCACATTGCGTCTCACCTCTAGTCTGGCCACAACCATATTTTGTTTCTTCCGCTATCGAACCAATGCGTTCTGGCCCTGCCATCACACATGGAAAACTCCAGTGCATATGCATGTAGCTTATTTTAGGAAGAGAGAGTGACAGAACAAACACAAATAGCCCTGACACTTTCTTTTTACATTTCACTCTTTCTGTTGTTTCACCTTGTGCTGCTTCCAACCACAAATTTCAGCCACCTTGCATGGTCTCTTCTTCATCTACACAGCTTCTTATCATACTAGAGATAGAGCTGGCCATTAGGAAGCAATTCTCACAAATTAGCACACGGCATTACCCCATTCAACACCTCATCTGAATAAACGTTTCAGAGAAACTCCTGTAGGCAACGTCCCTTCCTATTCGAGCCGAAGTACCTGGGCGCACAAGACATGAACCAGGTAATATAACAATTTTATTTCGGTGTCAAACCTTTTTGTGCTTTCTAAGTGGCCTGAGCACTGCTGAAACCACATTACCACCAAAAATGTTCAGTAGCGAATGGCGGATTGTGAAATAATAAAAGTGAGTGAAAAAAAATCTTTACGTTGTATCAACTGTTACACCAGAAAGCTTTCAATTATGGTGATGATAGTAAAGATCAGCTGACGCTCGTACAATGACAGTTCAGGTACAGAAAAGGAACAATACTATACTCCATCTCAGAAGTTCCCTTCAGCACTGTGGAGGCTAGAGGGCTCCTTAGCCAAGAGAAAGGGCGATTAGCCCCTCCACATGTATTCATCCACGCCGCGTCATCTGCTAAGTTTCCCCTTGGCGTCTGTGCGCACATGTTCAGCGAGCAGACGGCAGCGCCGAAAAAATAGAACATGGCTGCACTCATCGACACTGGTGCCCTCCACCTCGAGTTTATCACGTCGCTGTCGTGCGCTCTGTGGCGCGTAAGTTCCTAACTGACACTTGTATTTGCTTTAGATTTAGGTCTTGCAGCTTCCGCATCAATGTATTCGTGATGACACTGCGCTATTTACATGAACCGCTATCAAATTCTCGACGCGTTAGGCTTAGCGGGCGTGGCTGAAGAAACAGCTTATATCGCCAATAACGACAGAGCATACCTGATGCTTTGTCCTGATCGTGGGATGGCACAATGCGATAGCTATTACACCATTCATTTGCTGCTGTGAGCGCTTTGGGCGAGCATCAAGGGCAAGTTCGGATCGAAGCAGGCAGTCGCGTCTGCATGGACGCTGCCATGTTGATTTTTAACCACAGTTACTGGCGGTTACTGATACAAGAATTCAATAAATGCGCCGTAAATGCAATGAAGAATAAAGGTATTGCAATTGGCAAGGTTGCAATTGCAACATCTGGGACAATGTTTTCCTGTGCAAGCATGTGGCTTGCTTACACCCCGTAGCTTTGGCAGTGCTGAACGGTAGTGATGAGGTGGAGTATAGTAAAGTTTTCCTACAAATGGCTTGAGTCACAGGTGCTTTAACAAGAAATGCAACTTAATAGATCATTATTTGGAGCATTTACCAGGTGATGCCTTTGTCCTGCAAAAAAACTATAGCGTTTTTCAGAATGAGTAGCATACCATAATGCTGAATCAGAAATTTTGTTAGAACCCACACGCTTTTCTGCATGCGAACTTGAAATCAGGCCAAAAATGCCTTTTGGATTGAAGGTAATGGGTGCTAATGGAATGCAAAGGCTCATAGCAAAACAAAATTTTCAATGTTTTAGGGGAAAATCAGGCAAGTACGAAGAATCATATGTACAGTAATCATGAGTTGAAATGTGACATTTTTTTTAGTATAATGACTGCTATGAGCAATTGCTTGTGATAAAAGCATCTCGATACTACAAATCTGGCTGCTGAAGATAATGTTGGCTGTGATGTAAGTATTCCAATCAAAATTACGCATATATGACACGAACTGTTGGCACTGGAAATGAAAGTATGTGCATTACGTAGAACTAAATTATCGTGTTTGAATCCGTGAGTACTGTACAAATAGACATGTATGTAGCAACGTTACTTAAACCTAAACGTTTGTTTCATGCTTCCTTGAGCAAAAACTAGCTCCATAGCTAGTGAACACGAAATGTGTACAAAATGTCATCTTGATAGCATGTTTCCAGCTCTTGCAGTGTGCAAGAAAGGCGTGTCCTTTGGGGCTAGCACTTGTAGCTTCGTGGCAGCTTGTGTCGTACACACAAGATGGAGGCCACCTACTTGTTCTCTGCAACTTGCATAGTTGCGAGTCGGGTAGATCTCCTCAGCAGATAGTGTGTACCAGAATATGCAATTAAAAAACAAATTTTGAAATGTTAAGAGGCATACACGTGCTTCAGCACGTATCTGACTGTGCCGACAGTACATGAAATTTTATGCGACAGTCGAAGAATGCTGAAAGTGCAGGAAAAGCCCTCAAACCACCAACAGGGTGAAAATGGCACCCCAAAAAAAATTGTCGATATTCCCACCACTAATGCAAATGAGTTCTGCGGAAACCTGCAAGGTGGCAGAAGGGTTAAGAAAGGGAAAATTGACAAGCCACCCGATTAATAGCACGAAGCCACAAGGAAATCCGTGCGGATTTCTCAGAAAAGCCTCTTAGTTGCCGAAAAATTCGTCCTGGTCCGGGGTTCGAACCCGGGACCAAGACGGCAACTAAGAGGCTTTCTTTCTGAGAAATCCGTACGGATTTCCTTGTGGCTTCGTGCTACAATCGGGTGGTTGTCAATTTTCCCTTTCTCATTCCCACCACTGTAGCTTAATTGTTCAAAAAAAATAAATAAGTAAATAAATAAAAAAAAATAAATAAACCTAATTTCTTTTAACAAGACAAGCAAACATTTTTCTCGGTTTCCTGTATTGAAATCGAGTGTTCTTTCGGTGTCTATGTGTAAGAATAATGTATGCTTTTTTTTTGTGCTTTTACTTGCGTACGCCAGTTTATGTATGCTGTCACTGCTTGCTGAACTGTAACCGGCTGGGAAGCGTTAGTCAAGCTCACAGGAGCTTTTTCTTCCCATGCCCTCTACTTGCTGAAGTGGAAAATAAAATGATTGATTGATTGAAATGCCTTATTCTCCATAAGGAAACATTACCAAGGTCCTGTGGCCACTTACATAAATAAATAACGAAACGATTTGAAGCTTGGATTATAGAAGGAACTAGATAACAGGAATCAACAAAGAGCACAATTCTTCTTTTTTTTTTCATATGGGAAGAGATCATAATAATTCAGTATCCACAATAAATGATCACTCTTTCAGTTCTCCATGTTGGCTTATGAACATTGCACCACAAGCTTGCTTCAGTTAAACAACAAAAATGGCAAATAACCATCTCAAGCACCTTTAAAAGAGTGCGATAGGTAAACAGTGAGTTGGCCTCCATTAATAAAATATTATTTTATAACTTCATATGTGCTTGTTTAGTGGTAATAGGTTGAACCATTTGATCATTTATTTGAAAGGAAATGGACCAACACTCCGCTATTTTAATATATCACTGACATCCTTGCACCGTTCTGTAATGGTACGTCATGGATTTTAAATTAATTTTCATAATGAGGCCATTGTTGGAAAAAAGCTTTTTAAACTTGCCAAGTCCAGTCTTCAGCTCATCTACAATAGAATTTCCCCCGGTTTATAAATAATAAGCTTGACCAGGTACCAACAAACATAAAAATCTGAAGAAAAAAAATTCTCCACAGCTTGCCATCAGTCTTAAGATACTATGTGTATTTTTTTTTAGTTTGCCAGGCCTTTTTTTCATGGACTTTCCTGGTATTGCAGAATAAGACATTAGTAGTCCCAGTGTAAAAAATTTTGGTCTTCAGTGTCTCTTTGACATTTGCATGAGACGAATTAAATAAAACGTCACTGATGCATGTGTCCCCCCGTGCACAATGTTTAGTTCATCCATAATGTTGTAACAGCACGCTGACAATCAGCATCACCTAAACAATGCAAGGCCCTAGGAATTCCTCACGAATTGTTATACTGAGAGTGCGTGCTTATGAATACCAATCACTCTTCACAGAAATTCGACTGTTTATGACATGGCTTAAACTCAGCTCACAATAGGAGACAGCCGCAAACTTTGCATAAAGCAAAGAACAAGTGAAGTTCTGAAAAAGTCAAAGAAAAAAAAAGCAAAAAGAACAGGGCTCACCAACAGTGCGTGCTTTGCCATAAAATTGGCATAGAGTTTAATGACAGCGGTGTTTCAAAGAAAGAGCCTGTGCTGGTTAGATAACGTTATACGACGAAAAACACGTGCTGCTCTCTCTCTTTTTCTTTTTTTTAATACGGAGTACGAGTCTGAAATAGTGAGTTTTGCAGCTTTCCAGCTGTGTGACTTCTTTGTGAATCAGGCATACGTCACACGACTGTTTTGGAAAAAAAAAATTCCCCATCTCCCGCTAAAGGGAACCATGTGTGGATGCGAAGCAGCGGGGAGATAATCAGCTTGAGCGGGAGGAACGTCACCGCTCTCATTTCACGGCAGTGGTCCGGGCGCTCATCGCGGCGCTGCACAGGAGAGACAATGAGGCGCGCGCGCTCCGTCATTTTCATACCGCGGAACTACCGTGGCGCCCCCAGCGGAGTATGCAGCTGTCACACCACCTGTCGTGCGCACCGCTCCGCAGAGGATTCCTAGAGGAAAGGACGGGGACCGTAGAAGAGGAGAGAGAGGGGGGAGGGGACGTGCATGCCCTGTGGGGGTGTGGGACGCGGGAGCCGCTCCGTGGAGTAGAGGATTCTTAGAGGAGAGAGGGGGAGAGGACGCGCATGCGCTGTGGGGATGTGGGCGCCGCTCCTTAGAGTAGATGATTCCTAGAGTAGAGGAACGGGTTGAGCGTAGGAGAGCATAGGGGAGGCGCATGCGCTGTGGGACGCGGGGGGCCGCTCCGTACAGTAGAGGATTCCTAGAGGAGAGAAAGGGGGTGAGCGTAGGAGAGAGAGGGGACGCGCTGTGGTGGTGTGGGACGCGGGAAGGAGGGACGGACTAAGCCCCCTCCAAACACATGCAAGCAAGATTAAGGAATGGGGTCAACCTGGGCGACAGACACCACCTGCCTAGCCATTGCTAAGCAGCCTCTCTGTGCTCTCGGCCATGACTCAAGGAATGGGGTTAACCTGGGCGACATACACCATTTGCCTAGCCATTGCTAAGCAGCCTCTCTGTGCTCTCGGCCATGACTCTGATGACTGTGTTAGGGTTGACGGCCTTCATATTACTACAGTGTTCTGGTTCGCATAATGGGTGCTTCCCTACTTCATGAAAGTGGCCGGACGCGGGACGGGGGGGACGGGGGGACCGCGGACGGGGACGCGGGACGGACGCACGGGAGCCCGAGCATAAGATGCTTCGCATCTAAAAGAGCCTCCCCTTTCTCTCTCATTTGATAAATTAATAAGTCAAAGGCAAAATGTTTATTCCATGCAGTCATTCTTTTACACTACCCGCACTCTTCGTTATGTCGTGTAAACGTCCCACCGTCACGACAGTCTATTCCGTGTGCTATGGTCACACCTGTCAGGTTTCTAAAAGCCACTGACTAAGCTGAAAGAAACATTTCAGGAATGACGCCTGCAACGCAAAGACAAACTGCCATGTCCATCATCATCATCATCAGCCTGACTACGCCCACTGCAGGGCAAAGGCCTCTCCCATGTTCCGCCAATCAACCCGATCCTGTGCTTTCTGCTGCCACGTTATACCTGCAAACTTCTTAATCTCATCTGCCCACCTAATTTTCTCTCTCCCCCTCACGCGTTTGCCATCTTTTGGAATCCAGTCAGTTACCCTTAATGACCAGCGGTTATCCTGCCGACGTGCTACGTGCCCGGCCCATGTCCATTTCTTCTTGATTTCAACTATGATATCCTTAACCCCCGTTCATTCCCTGACCCACTCTGCTCTCTTCCTGTCCATCAAGAGCGTACTTAATTATTTCATGGTACCACAGACGGCACGACACAAAACTTACAATTACAAAAGACTGATTCTAATGGCAAATGCTGCAGAGCTCACATCAAAATTACTCCATGGGAAAGTGTGGCAAGCCACTAATATTAGTTACATCCAGGTGACCCACTAATGTTACAACTTTGGGCTACCATTAAAACGAGAATTAAGACAGGATGAGAGAAAGATGCTGAAAAACAAGACTAGGCATTGGCTTTCAAATCATAATTTTTACTGGTAGAACAAAACTGCTTGCATCACACGCCAATAGATTACACAGATTTCACAAAATACCACATAAAAGATGTGGAAGTATACGAGATCCCCCCTTGCTTGTCAAATCATTTACAGTGGTATCTCATCTAGGCAGGATCATCGCAGGAGCCACAAAATAAAACTTATCCAACCAAAAATTGTATTATCCAGGCATAAATGTGGCCAACTTTCGTGAGAGTTGTAGACCGGGCAGCAAGCAAGCTAACTTTAAACACTTGAACAACATAACCAACAGATTCGTTCTGATATTCGAGTTGACTCCTGGTTACGTATTTCCCCCCACCATCATTTTCACTGTTGTGTTGGAAGTGTTGTTTGAACAAAAGCTTAGTGAGATCACATAATACTTTAAGGTCACTCACATGTGGTCAACCACACGCTTTGAGAACTGCGATTCCTACACTAGGCCTCTATGGCAGAAGACATTGCAGAGGCTTTCCTCACAAATAACTAATGAAATCTATTTTGTGACACCACCACGAGTTGCCCTCGCAGAAGGCAAACTAACACTCTTGAATCTCTTCGTAACTCCAGAAGAGTGGGTGCATATGTTGCGTTTGCTTGGGCATCCATACTTTATTCTTTAACCAATTTTCATTTTTTGTGCATGTAATGCATGCAATGCTAGCGGCACTAATATATTTAGGTCAGTTGAAAGTCAGCACGTAGTCAGATAGTTTTCTTGTCTTTATTTCTTTCATCATCATCATCGTCAGCCTGCATGACTACGCCCACTGCAGGGCAAAGGCCTCTCCCATGTTTTGCCGTTCAACCCGGTCCTGTGCTTGCTGCCACCATGCTATACCCGCAAACTTCTTATTCTTATCTGCCTACCTAACTTTCTGTCTCCCCCCTCGCACGTTGTTTGCCTTCTCTTGGAATCCAGTCAGTTACCCTTAATGACCAGCGGTTATCCTGCCGACGTGCTACGTGCCCAGCCCATGTCCATTTCTTCTTGATTTCAACTATGATATCCTTAACCCCCCGTTTGTTCCCTGACCCACTGCTCTCTTCCTGTCTTAAGGTTACACCTATCGTTTGCTTTTCCATTGCTGCTACGTCATCCTGAGTTTAAGTTGAACCCTCTTTCTTTCACACTGCCATAATTTTAATGCTGCTTTCCACACTTAAATATTCTCAGCCAAAGGCCCGGTGTGGGGGGCTTGCCTAGTTCCAAAGCTTCATGTATCCTTGAGCCTACTTAAATTAACAATCACAGCTTGTAATTGCAACTGCATTCTGACACAAATACTAGTAGTCTGATCGGGCCTTGTCCTATTGTCGCCATTTGACTGTTTTGACAAGCAAAGGTTTGGGTATGGGCCAGTTGGTATTCCCTTGTAATTTACATAGAGAGCATACAAGCAGACAGAACGAAGGAGCCAAGTGCTGCTCATTCTTTCTGTCCCCTTGTCTTGGTATCTACTGTACGCAAGTTTACAGTATTAAGAAGACCATACCAAGCCGAAAAAGATACGTGTTTACAATATGAAATACAATTCCTTTGCGTTGAGTACTACTGTTTCACTGTCTCATACACAAGACAAGCTGCTGGAATCTCATTCATTCATCACAAAATTAAGTGACAAGGTGAAATTGAATTGGCCGCAAATGCAAAGCATGTCATTACTTCGAAAAAGTTCAAGCGCTGTAAACATTTACCAACTCCACTGAACATCAAACAACAATTCAAGTCACAATTTGCTCCCCCCGACAAGTTGTTCTGACATGGACGAAAAATTTGCGAAACCTCCACAGGTATCGCGGCTCTATAAAATACCACGGTTTAAATCTGTAGCCTTAAGCAAGATTCTGAGCTAAATGCAGCCACATCTGTCCCTCTGCTGCCGGCAACTCCCAATGGAGCGATTAATTATCTTTCACCTGAAACTGGTCACTGTTCACTACAGAACTGCATCACTGTAACCTGGAAATGACCTGAGCTGTAATCGAGCAGATCTGTAGAGTGAAATTCGCAGCATTTACCTCCCTCTTTTACCATTCTGACCACAGTCATACTGTGCAAGGTAGCTCTACAGCATTTGCAAAAATAATCATAAATATTGATGGAGTCGGCATCATACCAATTAGACCAAGAAGAACTAGCCTCACGGATGAAACTGAAGTTTTTTCGTAATTACCGAGGGCCAAAGCTATTCCTTTTATCTACGAGCATTAAACTTCTCAGTAGGCGAAAGGCAAAACGCACAATAGTTCCGTTTCCACGTAAGCGTCCAAAGCCAAAGGACACCTGGCATTTCCGGTTAAAGGGACCAATCCAAGGTGCCACGGGGGGGTGCAGTCAACCGCGCGTGTAAACATATGCGGGGCCCCGTTCGTAACCGAAAACGACGGGAAATCCGCAACGTCACTACGGCCGGACAAGCGGCGGCATGGAACGACCACGCACCGCACCGTCGCCAACCCACGCACCGCGATGAATGGGCGCTCGGCGGCCAAGGTCGAAGCTGCCAAAATCGCGCGTACGCAGTCGGGCCCTTTACTTTCCTTTCTACATTTTTTCTTTTTGTGAATGGGCAACGTCAATCGCGCGCAAGCGCCGGTACTTGCATCACGCAAGATCACGACTAGAAGCACGTACAATAATATATATATAAAAAAAAACATCGCGGCCCAAACCCTGCCCGGAAGCTGCAGCCGGCGCAAACTGGCGACTTCGTTTCATTTCCCCGGCGACGTTTCGTTTTATCTTTTGTTTATCGCGATCGAGTGAGGATTAAAGGGCGGTCGAGGCACGCCGATTACGTCTCGCTCATGCCGCAGATAAGGGAGGCAATCGCACGGAGCGCTGTTCCATTCATAAAAATGTGTAGAGAGACCCAGCCTAGCGTATCCTGCCTAGCTCGTGGCGGCCTGCCAGTCGCATCAGACTCGGTTTTCTTTTTTTTTTTTTTTCGTCCTAAACGAGAACATTGCCACCGAGTCGCCGACGCGCTGCAGATAGAGCTTTCCTTTCGCTTTCTGTTTCGGAGACCACTGCCAATCAGTCTCGTTTCCGATCTTGGTTCCAATGGTCCCAGTTTGTGGCCGCTTCTGGTACAGCCGTACGCGATTAGAAACTTCGGCTGCTTTCCAGAGACTCATCCGACTCGTACTCAACCGCACGCGACATCACTCTGAGCGGTTTCTGATCCCGGTGTTCACCTGTGACGACCGGGTGCCGTTACGCGATCGCGGAGGCAGTGCCGGTGTATCGATCGCGAAGCCCCTGCTGGAGAGAAGGGCATGGGAAGATATGGGGGCGAAAAAAAAATTGAGCGCTGCGGAGGCTGGCGCGCGCAGCATTCGGTCGAGCTTGCCGGAATTTTTTCGTGCGTGCGACGAGTTGACGCGGTGTCCTCACAACGGTGCGCACCCTTGTCGGGCTGGGCGGTTGTTGTGGCGCACTTCGGAGCTACGGAACGCAAAACCTGCTTCCAAACGGGCGCCAGTAGTGTGGGCGTCCGAGCACTTCCGCTCCTATGCGACACTAATTTTTTTTTCTTTTCCTCTCACTTTCCGTCCCCTCACGGATCGCTCCTGCGGCGAAGACGCGCAGGGGCGACTCCCGCTAGCCGAAATAAAGAAAAGAAAGGACACGTCGTTTTGACAGCGGAAAATTGAGACCACATCGAAGAGCCGTACCGAAGCGAGTCCCACGGAACGTCAGTACGGCAACGCCGGCCCCATCGACGGCAAAGGTCGCACCGACAAAACACTGTCGTCGCAGGCACACCGAGGCGGCACGGCGCCCACAGGACGCCCCGCAAAGGCTTACCTGTTCCTCGAAACGCGTGATGAGCGACGAAACCCACTCTACGGGCTTGGTGGCCATCGTCACTAGCGTCTGCAGGAACATCAACAGAGACCGCCGAACATTTTGGACGCCATCTTTCTAATAGACGCGCAGCGAGCGCGCATGCGCCCTCTCCGCGTGCGCTATTGGTGGAACGCTCAATGGGCGTCGTCTGCTAGCGCGCGACTGTGCTGCCGCCGCCGCCGCGCGCGGCCTGTTTCTCTGACGCAGCGACGGCGCGTTTTTTAGGTCGTAATTTCTCGGAAAAGGAGACGTAACTCATCAGACTCTCACTGAATTAATTAACATTAGTTCAAAGTTCGACGGAGACGTGAAGTCGCCCGTCGTGATGGGCCATACAAATTAAAACCTATAAATCCCGATACGCTCACGGTGTGAAAGAATATCACGCACTTCATCTGAGGGGAATGATACCTTCTGGCATTGCAACAGAACGTGGCTTTAATGGATTTTAAAACTTTGTTTGCACGTGTCTCATGTCCTGACTGTTAACCAATTACGCGCGTTTTCTTTCCTTCTTTTTTGTTTTTCTTTTTAGGTTCGGCACGCTTTCTGCATTTAGGAAGCTGAAAGGGCTCCAGCCAAGTTCGCAGAGAGCCCGACGTTTCGGGACCGATCCGGTCCCTTCCTCAGGGGGGTGGTGTCCACATGCCATTACTGGTGGCGCAGCAGGCGATGGTGGTCTGGGGTTCAGAAACCCCCCTGCCACTCTACGAAAATTTTCCGTATACGTGTATATATACGCACACACACTGAAACACTTGCGTGGGCATATACATAAATGGGGTCGGACAACCCGAGAACTTTCTGGCTGCGCGCCTGCCCAACGCCAATTACTATAATGCATTGTTTTGTACCATGAAATTTCTCTAATTTGCAATCTATAACTACGCCATTTTTATTTTATTATTTTACTCGAGCGTGTTACGATGACGTGTCATCTTGCAATTATCGTGAATGTGGAAGTGTGTTATCGCTGTTTAGGATGGGCGCCATTGCGTTCTTTTAAATGCGAAGCATTTCTCAGCGAACTTCGGCGACTTTGAGCGTATCTATCTATCTATCTAGCTAGCCGCCTACGACTTTGTGCTCTCCTGGACCGTATCGTTAATGGGATTTATACCAAATTTGGTATGACATAACATGACTGTATGGCGAACATAAATGGTGGGTCATATCATGAAAATCATGACTAACTTGTCATGAAAAGTATGATTTACATGCCACGCTCATGGCGCGCTCGCGGCCGTTTGGTTAGCTTGATATACACCAAATTTGGGACTGAGTGACGTGACTGTATGCCGAACATAAATGACAAGTGGTAATATCGAAATCATGACTTGTCATGTGCAACGACTTACATGCCACGCTCATGGCGCGCTCGCGGCCGTTTCGTTAGCTTGATATACACCAAACTTGGTATTGAGTGGCGTGACTGTATAACGAACATAAGTGGCAGGTGGTAACATGAAAATCTTGGTATGCATGTCTTCTACAACGCCATTTACATGCCACGCTCATGGTGAGCTTCCGTCCAGTTCGCTAGCTTGATATACACCAAAATTGGTATTGCGCGACGTGACTGTATGACGAACATAAATGACGGGTCCTAACATGTAAAACATGACATGCAAATTATGGAAAGCATGATTTGCTCCTTCCTGGCTGCTTCGCATTACATCGATTCCCACAGTGCGTGGGATCTGCCGGCTTTTTTTACGGAATACTTTAATTTTAATGTGACTGCAAGACACTCCAACATGTGTAATACCACCTAACAGAGGACCTTTATGGATGGATGGATGAACTTTAATGGGTCCTTCGGAACGCGCTTTAGCACGTTGCGGGCCGCTCCCACGTCGGAACAGAAAGACCAAGTCTCTCCGCTGCGTCGCGGGCCCGTTGGACTGCCCATAACTGTTGTTCGAGTCCGGAGCTGGTAATAGCAGCCTCCCATTTGCTAGCTACAATGAAATAAATGTTTTATGAAATAGAAATGTTGGAGTGAAGCATGGATGAAATTGATATACGATGAAATCGCGACTTCGCACAACACATGGCTCTCTAAGCTTTACAAGATTCAGCCGCCTGGTTTGCTCTTTCAACTTATGCACAGCTCATCAAACAAAACGTTTCTCCAGCATCGATCAATCCATAGCTGTTTCGCTGCACAATGCTGTACTGCCTTCAATTAACTTGAAATACAGTTGTCACACACACACATATATATATATATATATATATATATATATATATATATATATATATATATATATATATATATATATATATATATATATATATATATATATATATATATATATATATATATATATATATAGCTAATAAAGTGACTTGTTCAGTCTCTCTCCCCTTCTTTCGTGTGCTCTTGGTTGTCTTGCTTGCTTTTGCACTTTCTTTTCTTTCTGTTGCGAACAATCTGTTCATCCACAAACATGTGCGTGCGCATGCAGGGTTTCCCTTCAGGGGGGCGAAGGTTCTTCACAGCGACTCCCCCCCCCCCCCCCTTCCCCACTCACCCTGTTGAGGTAGAAGTATTGAAAGTTGGGCTAGTTGGTATGGCAGCATATTGGGTACAGGCGATACGCTATGCATCTTGTACTATTCATTTTTAGCACTTCTGCGCATTGTTGATGCGCTTTTTTCTCCAGGTTTTTGCTTTTTTTGTTTTTATTCTTTTCACGTTCGTGTGTTCTTCAAATAAAACTTTCAGTTGCGAGTCAGCGCTCGTCTGTGTCCCTTCTGTCTTCCGTGTTCGTCGTTTTTTCGCGCTGTACCCAATATGCAATTGGGTAGACTTTGCGCACGTCTAAGCGCGCGTGCGTTTCAGTGGTGCACCGACCCGTGGGGTGTGTGTGTGGGGGGGGGGGGGGGGGGAGAAGGGGGGCCTCTTGTCCTCCCCTGCCCCCCTCCTTCACTGCGGCCCACCTCCCCTTCCACCGAGAGCCGAACGTACGCCTTCAAGGTTTCTGTTGACGTTGTCTTGAGGTCGAATTTTCGCGATTGACTGGAAACGTGTTGTATTCACTCACAAAATGAACGAGCACCTTGATTTATTGCCTTAGAGCGCGCCACAGTGGTCCAGCGGAATTATATATGGTACTCGGTTGCTGACCCGAAGGTCGCGGGATCGAATCCCGGCCGCGGCAGCCGCATTTTCGATGGAAGCGAAAATGCTTGAGGCCCGTATACTGTACTTAGATTTAGGTGCACGTTAAAGAACCCCAGAAGGTCGATATTTCCGGAGCCCTCCACTACGGCGTCCCTCATAATCATATCGTGGTTTTGGAATGTCCAACAATTACAAAAACATTATTCCCTTAGAACACAAAGTAATTAACGCCGCCGTCAAAATCCACGGCGTCACAGCGAGCTGGTGCACCGCAGCACCCCTTCCTTTTTGTATCTTTCCTAGCTTACGAAGCACGTTCTAAAAATTCTGGCAGATAACCACATATGCATTGTGAGAATCGATTTCATGCCAGGCGGTCGGCGAGTGTATACCGGATTTTTCGCTTTTAGTCAAACGTTACAAGGTGGACCGACGTCTACGGGCCGGGTAAATTGTGTAGGTGTGCGCATATCGTGGGCTTGCCGGCCGGGCAAGTCGACTACAGACCACGGTCCGACGTAACGTCGATACTCAAGCTAAAGCTATATATGTTAAAGCAGATCGAGATCTCACATATAACCTGCGTGCTGTTGCGCTGGTCGGGCCGAATGTGCCGGACTAACTATGGCGCGTACAGTCGATTGATAAACAAATTGTTCTATTGTGCAACAAGATTCCTGAAATAATTGAATACGCTAGGGAGGCTACAAACATTACACAATTTAGGAAACGAATTATGAATGTAATAAATTGAGCACGATTCTATATGGTGCATGTGCTGAAAGTATTTAATGTGCGTAACATATTTAATGTATTCATCGTTTTTCATATTCCATTTCAATTTGTATGTATTTGAATATACGTTAAATGGTGCTGATCATAGTGCATTTGTATTTCTCGCTGAGGAAATGTACATTGCTGTATATTTCTATGTGTTGTCTTGCTGTATACCTGTCCGAAGTGCCTCACGAGGAGAAGTCAGGAGACAGACACTCTCCGTTTGCCCCCCTTCGTAAGGCATTTTGTGAAAATGCCCGAATAAATGAAATGAAATGTCATTTTTATCCTAACGAAGTGCAGGCTACGGTGCGATGATGCATGCTCATCATGAGTAGCGGTTGTGGACGGATTTGAGCAACTGGGACCACTTAGGTTCCTTCATAAGCAGTTCGGTGTGTGGCAGAATTACATGACTGCCATGCAGGATGCTTGGGTTCGATTCCGGCTCGAGCCGTGTTTTTTCTGTGAATCAATCGGAAGTTTTCGTTCATGGACGACACCGTCGACGCCGGCACCAAATTTTCTACAACACGTCCCTAGCTGTGAATCACCTGTGGCATGGTACGCGTGTTAGGTATGTACCACACGTGACTTGTGGCAAAGGGTTTCACGACGCACAAGACACGCAAGTCGTGCTAGTCATGCCATAAGCTGTGAATCGCGTTCGCCATACACTCATCTCCTCCTATGCAAATTTTGGTATATAAGGATGAGCGCGAGAATAGACAGTTCGCTAATAAGTGCTTCGCGTTTAAAGGGACTCTGAAGAGAAAAAACGATTTTTCTCAAATTAATAAATTACTCTTTCACAATTCAAATATCACCGCGCTCACCGCGAGAAGACGCTTGGTGAGCGAGGAAAAGCGCAAAAAGAAAATGCCGTTGGCTACACCACCCCGAAATTCCCGCACCAAACTTCGTGACGTCATGGATTTTGAGGGCATCCACTAGGTCCTACGTAGTTCTTAATCAGTAAAAATGAAGTACAGTGTCCTTTGAGGGGGGGGGGTCATACACTTAAAACAACAGGTTTCAGGGGAATTTAGTCAAGTAAACGTTGCCAGAATGTGACAAATGCACTAAGAAAATTCGTGACGTCACGCGCAGAATCTTCGGCGCGAAGTTTAAAAACGCAACTATCGCTTTGATGATGGTGAAATTACCGATATTAGAGTTCTCAGAGCACGCTTCATCGACCTGAACCGATTAATTGTTTCACTTTGGTGCCCTTTTAAATATATAGTTTGTGGACTTTTACGCAGTGGCGTAAATCCAGAAAAATCACAAGGGGGGAGGGGGGCACACATCTTGCTATGGCGGCCATTTTGTTTTCATAAAAGTAGTAGGTTTTATTTTTACTTATATAAAAATGTAAATGATGCCATGAAATCAACTTGGCAAACGAATTTGGGTTCCCGGTTAGCGTAGTTGCGTTGTTCTATTGAGTCTTTTCTGAAACCGATCGCGCGGTAGTTGCGATTTGAATAGTCTCACAGTCTCACATAGCTGCGGAGTATTGAACACCGGTAAACGCTGCAAGAAATTAATAAATAAAAGACATTAAAAAGTTGAACGCACTATACTTAACTGCATGTCAATCCATTCAGATATATGGTATGTCTGAAAGAAAATTTTCAAGGGGGGGATAGTTGCAAGTGGTGTCCCCTCAAAACTGCCCAACTGAAAAAAAACTACCTCGGCCCTATGCTGGCCCAACATGCATGGCCGATCTTGCCGGTCATGGCCCAAGCTTGGTCAACAAGGTTGGGCCGAGGGTGATTTTGGTTAATGGCCTCACACCGGCCGACCTCTGGCTGCCAACATAGGCCCAAGGCCGACCTTGTAGACGGCAGGTGGTGCACAGCTGGATTAAATATTATAGTGCAATCTAGTGACAGCCGACGTTGAAGGCTCAAACAGGAAATTTTCGCAGACCAAGAAATAATGTGCGCAATGTAGGAAAAAAAATGTGCGCCCGCAGATATAATGCAATGTCGGCTTGTGGCTGGATCATGGTAACTGGCCAACGTGGTAGGTAGCATAGCATTGCCCTACAAAGGACCACGTTTGATCGTCCAGGCATTGGGTGCCGACAGTTTCCCTATCATTTGCCGACCGTTGGCTGAGCGTCTTTGGCCAACTAATAACCAGCGAAATTGGTTGCCAATCAGGGCCCCACTTTGGGCCACCACTGATCGACCGACAACAGCGGTTGCCGAGCACTGGCCACTTGTTTGCCTACCACCGGCCGTCGGTCAATTTCAGTTGGGCCCAACTGAAAAAACGACCTCGGCTCTATGCTGGCCCAACATGCATTGCCAATCTAGCCGGTCATGACCCAAGCTTGGTCAACAAGGTTGGGCCGAGGGTGATTTTGGGTAATGGCCTCACACCGGCCGACCTCTGGCTGCCAAAGTAGGCCCACGGCCGTAGGCCGACTTTGTAGACGGCAGGTGGTGCACAAATGGATTAAATAATCTTGTGCAAGTAATCTACTGCAACCTAGTGACAGCCGACGCTGAACGCTCAATCAAGAAATTTTCGCTGAGCGAGAGATAATGCGCGCGGTCTAGGAAAAAAATTGCGCCCACAGATATAATGAAGGTCGGCTTGTGGCTGGCCCATAGTAACTGGCCAACGTGCTAGGCAGCAAAGCATGGCCCTACAAAGGCCCACGTTTGGTCGCCCGGGCATTGGTTGCCGACAATTTCCTTATCATTTGCCGACCGTTGGCTGAAGGTCTTCGGCCAACTAATAACCAGCGAAATTGGTTGCCAATCACGGCCCCACTTTGTGCCACCATTGGTCGGCCGACAATAGCGGTTGCCGAGCAGTGCCCACTTGTTTACCAACGATCGGCCGTCGGCCGATTTCATTTGGGAGTTCTTTAACCAGTTCACTTTAGTTCATAAACAACTCGCCTTAATTGCGGCTGGAGCTTTTACATAAGTCGAACCAGACTGTATCGAAACTGGGTTAGTCGAATTACCCTTTATATCGAACTATTTGCCAACACGGTAATGCTTTAACGAAGAATAATATACGGCTACATCGAACCAAAAAACTTGGACCATCTCCCCGAAGGGAACCCTGATGGGATGCGAAGCAGCAGCGGTGCGCACGGCGTTGACCCGGTTGAAACGGGCGTCATCGCAACTAAACGAGCCGAAAGAGTGTTTCCACTCGACGTGCGGTCGAGTGTTGCGGGCGGTGGAGAGGGTGAAGCGAGAGAGAAGTGACACGTTCAGAGGTGTTGCGAGCGGGCGGAGCAGCCGGCAGCTGCGGGCGCTGCCGCGAGCATGCTGCGGGTGAGGGAGAGAGTGACGTCAGCGCGCACCTGCGAGGGAAGCGTGCGAGGGGAGCGTGACGTCAACGCGCAGCTGTGGCGTGACCTACTTGGCAACGCTCCAATACCTACGGCGAGGGGAACGCGTTGCGGCGCATTCGTACGGACGCACGTAACGTACGGCGTTACACACGTGAGTCAAAGAGCTGCTTCGCATCTAAAAAATAGCCGTAAGCCACTTCATACACCGAGCAGTGCGAAATGCTCCGAAAAGGTTGGCTTTCCCGCACACATATTGGCTTATTCTTCTATAAGGAGGCTTTTCCGCATGAATTCGCGAGAGCGAGCGGTGTGATTAAGAGGGCACCGCGCGCAGTGAGTAGAACCCACCGCTTGCCATCACGCGCTTTCACCCACGATTCCTAGCTCGTGGTCATCGGCCCGTCGAGCGTGGTCGCCGTTCGCTTCGCGAAAAGCTAACGACGATCGCAGACTTCTCTCCGCGCTGATATGTCTCCATAGCTCGTGTGTTACGTGCGGAGCACTTTAGGGGGCCGCGGGCTGTCGTAGCTTGACGTAACGCAGGCAAAACCACCATGTGTAGCGCGTGCGCGCCAAATGATGATGATGATGATTCCTCTACCATGGCTCATACCCACTCAGGGGGATTGGCCAAGAATTGATGATATGAATCTTTTTTTTTTTTATATAAGAGAAGTCTTCTTCCTCTTTTTCTGCGAGCGCCTTGATGATGGTAAGTGCGGAGCACTTTAGGGGCCCGGGCTGTCGTAAAAATGGAAAAAAGAGAGGAAGCAAGCGAGAATATAGAAAGACAGAGAAAGAAGTAGGAGAGAAAAATAGGAATAAAGATAGAAAAGCAACAAAGAGGGAAAAAAAATAAATAGAGAGATAAAGAAGTAAATAAAATTAAGGATATAAAGAGACAGAAAAAAAAAACAGAAGTGGAAAAAGAAAAAAAAGAGAGGAGGGAAGGAAGAGAAAACTTAAGAGAAACTAAGAAGGCTGCCCAGCTCCGCACTTCCTTCGTACCTCTAGGGCGAAGCTGCCTCGACTCTTTATAATTCAGAAACGGCCTTTTGGGAGGTGTGTTGTTTACGTCGATATCGCATTTTGTCGAGTGTAATCAGCACTCCCAACTATAAACCACACAAAAATAAAAACTACAAATAAAACATCCGCGCATATTGTCGCGAAGACACCTACCTCGCATTATCGCGAAGCAGTGCCGTGAAGCCAACTTGTGCACAAAAATGCGACAATTTTATAAAAGTTTTATATGGAACTATACGATATGTCGAACTAATTCCTTTTTTTTTTTTTGTGAGTTCCATAAACACGGGTTTGACTGTGGTAAGAAATAGACGAATGGTATGGCTACAAGAAAGCACGCTTGCTGGAGGCGTCAGCTACGGTGGGACCAACGTTCCCTCACCCCCTCAGCCAGAACATGCAGGCTGATTATTTAAAATTTTTATGAGTTATTGGTAAATGTATACTGCTAGCTTGCGCAGCTGGCGTAAACAAAGTTCAAGTTTATATATCACAGCCATTATTTATTTTTTTTTGTGTGTGTGTGTGCTTTACCTCCGCACACATCTACGCCGGCTCCGCTTCCATCGCCCCCCGCCACGCCCTATAGGGAAAGTGTGAAAACTACGTTTCTGACTCTACGCACGAGGACGTACGAGACGTGACAAGTTAGATCTACGCGATCGACAGAACCATGCGTCAGCTAGCGTTGAGTCGCACAAAGAGTGAAGAATGATTATTCTCGCCACTCTTTAACGATACCAAAATCACCCCTCTTGCCGCGATGAGATGCTTGTTATAAGCGAGAAGACGTGGATAAAGAAAATGCGAGTGGCGACGCCACATTGAAGTTGCGGCACTAATCGCCGTGACGTCATAGATTTTGACGCGCACGCTAAGGCTTACGTAGTTCCTTATTGGTAAATATATGCAGTATATTGACCTCTCAGGCGGCCAGACACTTTACGTACCAAGATATAAGAAATTTTGTTGAGTCAATGTCGTCAGAACACGAACAAACACTTCGAAATCAGTAAAGTCCCGTTCGGATATTTTCAGCGCGAAACTTTTAATAAACCCATGACGTTGAAATTAACGGCATTAGAGTTTTCAGAATATAATTTATCAGTCTAAATTGAGTCATTGTTTCACGTTGTCCCGCACTCTCGCACAAGATCTATCCAGAAATTCACACGTCGGACATTTGCGTGCTTTGCTCAGCCAGCTTAGATCACATGCTCTGGCGGTGCCCTGCGTTACGGGTTGACGAAGACGTTACATCGTCCAAGTGGGATGCTGCGCTACGCAGTCCGGATTTGAAAACACAACTATGGGCAGCCCAACGGGCCCACGACGTGGCGGTGGGGCTAAGCCTATCTGTCCCGACGCGGGAGCGGCCCGCTACGTGCTAGTTCACGCCCCGACGGTAGGGATGGTCGATTGAAATTTTTAATCGATTAACCGTTCATCGTTCATCGAGTTAGCCTTTAATCGATTAATTGCTTTCGATGTGATGTTTTATTCGATTAATCGATTAATCGACATTTTTGATGGGCGCTTTAAAAAGGGTATCTCATTGTGTGAGAAGCATTGTTCGTGTTTGATCTCGACCGAAGTCTATCAGACGCGCTAGAGATCACATGTGCACATTCGCACCTTTGTGAAAATTCGTACTTTCGCCCAGTGGACACAGGGGAACCGCAGTCTTTCAGTGATGCCACTGATTGAAGGATCTGTGGCCATCGTCCATGGACGATAGCCGGCTCTTACGTAGCATACCTTCCCATATTTTTTTCATATATATATTAAAAAAAAAAAGATTCGGCAGGAGGTCGTATTTCCTCGAAGTCTTCCTACTCGAGCCCAACGAAACCGGAGGCGTTTTCGGCGACCACACTGGTCGAAAAGACGCACCGGAAACATGCAGCGTGGTCGAGGGTTAGAAAATCCCGCGAAAGGCAAAGCAGAGATGAGGAGGAAGAGGAAGTAAACAAGACGCTGGCACTTTGGGACGACATCTTTTCTCCGTTTGTCCGTTAGATATTGCGGAAGCCCTCAATAACACTATAATTGCGGACTGACGTGATCTCTTCCTTGAAGTCACCCATGCTAGATTGCACAGCAACATGCTGGCCTCAAACAGACCATCGGTATAGGCATGCGCGGGAAGTAGAGCGACATGAGTTTTTGCCCCCCCCCCCCCCCCCCTCTTCGGTTAAAATGAACAGCAGTTGCGCATGTGTGCTTCACATATTTCACCTCGTCGTCGCCTTAACTCGGCGCTACGCGCACATCTTCAATCTTGCGTACAGGCGGAACTGTAATAATAATAATAATAATCTGGTGTTTTACATCCCAAAACCACGATATGATTATGAGAAACTCCGTAGTGGAGTGCTCCGGAAACTTCCACCACCTGGGGTTCTTTAACGTGCATCTAAATCTAAGTACACGGGCCTCAGGCGTTTTCGATTCCATCGAAAAAGCGGCCGCCGCGGCCAGGATTTGATCCCGCGACCTTCGGGTCAGCTGTAGAGCACCGCAACCACTATACGCCACCGTGGAGCCCGAACTGTGAGCGTTCGGGCTGCACAGTCAGGCATTAGAACATATAGTATTTCGCGACTGCCCTCCTTTCGCATTAGAGCAGAATACGGGGACCTCTAGGCTGGCTTACGTGAGAGTGCAAGCGTTAGCTGAAAGTCACACTTCTCCAGGGTCTGTTAGACCATTTTCATAATCCGCTCCCTTGCTCCCTTGCTCTCCATATTCGCTAAACTAATATCGGCACCTGCTGTGCTTCATGTGAGACGAGGTCTTAGTTCCATGTGCTGGGGTTTATCTGTTATGCGTTTCTATGTCAGGACAGCTGCTGAGTCTACCTTTTCAGCGTCATAGCGCAAGCAAACTGCTCTTGAACACGCTGTTTACGGAAGTTACTAACTGGTATAAATTGGGCTAACTTCATCGCAGGAATGCTAGCTTCACAATCATGAAAAAGATACACACACACACACGCGCGCACACACACACACACACACACACACACACAAATATATATATACATATATATATATATATATATATATATATATATATATATATATATATATATATATATATATATATATATATATATATATATATATATATATATATATATATATATATATATATATATATATATACAGGGTGTTTCAAGAAATGTGTCCACTATTTTTTAAAAATCACCAAAATGCAGTATTTGCTCGTTGTCTTCACAATTGCTTTTTCTGTAGCGGCAGGTATCTTAAGATAGTTGAAGACATGATTTGGGACAGTAATTAAGAAAGTTAAATTAATTAACTTTTTAATTAGCGGAGTTAGGAGGTTAAATCCAATGGGAGAATTGAAGTCCTTCATGCGAAGAACCCATTTCAGCTTTGAGATTTCGAAAAAGCAGCCTGTATTAATTATTGTGGCGTAATGAAATTCAGGCAAATTCAATGGCGAAACCGAAACCCAAGCACCGATGAGCGCAACAAGCAGACGACTAGAATGACGTCACTGTTCAAGACGACGGTTGCAGTGGTGCACTTCTTCCCCGTTCGTTAACGTATATGCGTCATGCGTGCTACTACTGCAAGCGCAGCCCACACACTCACACCAAGAAGTCGGTTGATGGTTGATATAATGACGTTCACTCATTGTGGACGTCTCAGACGAGTATGGCAGTTGCGCTCTTCGGCGTTTCGGTTTCGGTTTGGCCGCTGAATTAGGGAGAATTTCATTACTTCACAATTATTCCTAGAGGCCGCTTTTACAGAATTTCAAAGCTGAAATGGGTTCTTTGCATGAAGAACTTCAATTCTCCCATTGGACTTAACCACCTAACTCCGCTAATTAAAAATTTAATTTAATGTAACTTTCTTAATTACTGTCCCAAAATCACGTCTTCAACCATCTTAAGATGTCTGCCGCTACAGAAAAAGCAATTGTGAAGACATCGAGCAAATACCGCATTTTTCTGATTTTTTAAAAATAGTGGACACATTTCTTGAAACACCCTGTATATATATACACATACACGATCACTTCTTTCTGCCACCATCACACTTCATCACTCGTTTTTCCCAGAGCAGTGTAGCCGGCCGAGGCGTACTAGCTCGGGCCATCCTCTCTGCCTCCTAATGTGTCTTCTCTCTTTCATTAATTGGTAAACAATGATCTCTTATTTCCTAAGGAATAAAATACAACGGCAATAGCAACCAGTCAAGATTTAAACAACGCATATTACATTGTGGGACATCTTGAAGCGCTGTATAGTGCCGTTAAATCAGAAAAAAAATAAAACGTGAGAGCTACACAGTAATGTTATGTGGGGTTTTATGTCCCGAAACCACGATATGATTATGAGGGACACCGAAGTGGAGAGCTCCGGAAATTTCGACTATCTGGTGTTCTTTAACGTGCACTGACATCGCACAGTACGAAGGCCTCTAGCATTTCACCTTCATCGAAATGCGACCACCGCGCCCGGGTTCGAACCTCGCGACCTTCGGGTCAGCAGCCGAGCGCTGTAACCACTGATCCACCATGGTTGAGCTGAAAGTTAAATAAAATACCCAGAAAGTGGCCATAGACACAGCAGGCGGAGAAACTCGCTAGTTTATCAAAGGCAAGGAGAGTGCGATGAAACAGTGCGGAGCCGTAAACGAACACAGACAAAATAAGCAACTAGACGATGCGCTCGCACGTCTGAAACCTATAGTAAACAACAAGCTTCTCTGTTGAGCGTTGACACACCGCCTTGCTGCTTTCATTCAATGAAGCCAAAGCGCTGAAAACACCAGGACAAATGAAGGGGTCCTGCGAAGGGGACCAAGCTTTTTGAACGAATATGAATTACCAACAGTCCACCCTTCTGAAACATAAGAATCGCTTGTGTAATTGAAGAGTGACTTGATTTTCAAGATAAGTTGCCCAAACGATCTTGTCTAAGTAGCGAAATACTGATAACTTACCGTACATATTACGCTAAGCGGTGCGCGCTTTAGTACGCCGTCCAAAAAAAAAAAAAAAAAAAAAAAAAAAAAAAAAAGACACTGTATGAATAGCAGTGGTTCCTTCAGGAACGGGGTTCCCAACATAATAATTTTAGTCATGACCACTTTAGTCATGACCATTTGGGTTTCCTCGCTGGCTTCGGCTACTGCTTACCACCTTTATTACACATCGCAGTCGTCGTTTTCGAATCTTCTGTGAACAACGTCCACACAGTGCTCCTCTTGCGCGTGCTCGCCATTACGACATGACAAAGGAAGCAGTATACACACCAAAATGTAGCAATAACACAATATAGCAAGTAATAAAGGGAAAATAGACAACCACCCGTTTGTAGCACGAAGCCCAGAAACTTGCATTACTTCTGTCCATGTGCTTCGAGTTGTCGATGGATTCGTCCTCGCGCTTCCAATTACTAGCTTCCTGGTTAGCTCAATTGGTAGAGCGACCGCCCCGGATAGGCGTTGGTCCCGGGTTCAAACCCCGGACCAGGACGAATTTTTCGGCAACTAAGAAGCTTTTCTTTCCGAGAAATCCGTACGGATTTCCTTGTGGCTTCGTGCTACAAACGGGTGGTTGTCTAATTTCCCTTTATTAGCCCTTCCGCCACCTTGCGGGTTTCCGCAGAACTCATTTGCAATATAGCAAGTAAGCACCACGTGTACATTGACGACGGTTTGCCAGCGCACGATAGAAGAAAAGGGGGGCGAGAGGAGATTAATGCAGTAAGCTGTGAGCGGAGAGAAGCGGGCAAGTACATTTCTGCTTCGTCGGTGTGGGGCCACCTCCTGCCCGCGCTTGATGTCTTGGGGAGGGCTTGAAGGTGGGCACCGTAGGCGACGGAGACCAGGGCGAGTTCATTTTCTTTCTCTATTTGGTAGGGCAGCAGTCGGCTTTAGGCTCGTTCTACTATCGTATAAATGTGCGCTGTAGTGAAAAATATTAGGTGCGTTCGACTTCTGCGTCTCGGCATCGCTCGCCTCGCACTCATGCGCACCGGCCAAGGGGCGGTATTGGGGGTGGAGGTGGCAGTTGCCGTAATCGATGAATCGAAGAGTTTTAATCGATTAATTCGATTAATTGGAAGGTGGAAATCGATTACGATTAATCGATTAACCATGCACCTTTAATCGATTAATCGATTAA
Organism: Rhipicephalus appendiculatus; assembly: GCA_030522465.1. Lineage (NCBI taxonomy): Eukaryota > Metazoa > Arthropoda > Arachnida > Ixodida > Ixodidae > Rhipicephalus > Rhipicephalus appendiculatus. Next base: position 25,939 of record JALIZH010029592.1, on the reverse strand, counting down.
TCGTTCATCGATTTTACCATCCCTACCCGACGGACCTAAATAAAGTTTTAGGGGCGAAGCTCCTTAGGGTGTGGGTCTGTCCCTCCTCTGTAGTCGTAGTAGTAGTAGTAGTAGTAGTAGTAGGTAGGTAGGTAGGTAGGTAGGTAGGTAGGTAGGTAGGTAGCCACGTGTAGTGGAATGTACCCACTCCACGTGATAAAGATGACGATGACACAGTATAGTGGAATGTACCCACTACACGTGATAACGATGAAGTATAAGCGCGTACCAGTATAGTGGAATGTACCCACTACACGTGATAACGATGATGATGACGTTGATGACCATGAAGTATAAGCGCGTTCCAGACCACACATTCTCTTTCTGCCATGGATGAAAACGATAGAGCTTCGCCCACTCATCATCATTCACTTCGTGGATATGGCGTGATTTTTTTCCATACCATATACATCCCTTTGACAAGAGGCCTGATTGAAGCTGCACGGAGAGATGGCGCTTTGTGCGCTTTCGCACGCGAAGCGAGGCCGAAGAGAAAGAAGCAATCAGCGGGCTCCAAAATGGCGGACCAGGCGACCGACGCGGTGAGTCCCAGTCTGCACCGCCTTTGTATAAGCGTCACGGCCGCCATTACAGTCCCATCGCAATTGGTAGAAACTTCTCTACTCTACCGTGGGCCCAAAATATCGCGCGTTACATCTCTCAGAAGACATGTAGTGACCTTGGCAGGATGCAAGGGCGCAGCCCTCCGAGTGTGCTTTGGCCATGCTCTTTCTTTTCCCTCCTCTTCGACATATTGTATGGTAACCAGTGCTCAGTGTTCTGCCTTACGCATCCTCAGATTTTGTGTCCGCGAATTCCCCGCTCGTTTCGAGTCTGCAGCTTCAGACGCGTGACTGGACACCAACGTGTCAACACGCTGGCTGTACGAATCAAGCTAACGCAAGGGCGCCTTTCTTGACGTTAGATGTACAACTGCGTCCGGCACGCAGCCTATATCGCAGAAATCGCTGTCAGAGTCGCTGGACGACCATTCACCCATAGTTGTTCACGTGAACCACGTGCGACAGACAATGACAGAGCTGCTGCTAGTATGTCGCGAGTTGCCGTCTTCCCGTGACGTCAGACCTGTGTTTTAACGTCACAGCGATACCGCCCCCTTTATACCGAAACCGAAAGTGCACTTTTGAGGTAGCGGTATTAAAATTATATTCAGTGAATTCCCAAGCACCACGACACTCTTTTTGGTGTCCTCGACACCTTTGTTTTCGTTCAGAACAACAAGTCAGAAATATTTAGGATTCGTGTAAATACCCCTTTACTAATGCAACGCCAGGCAGAACTTCCCTTCTCATTCAAATTTCGGTGGTGGTATGACGTCATACGTGACGTTTGTGCTCAGGTCACGTGACTGCTCCGCATGTGACGGCAACCGGAAGTTCCACTGTTGCGTTATTTAGGGTAGTGAAACATGCACGCGACGGTGGCCGATAGGATAACCCGGTTCATTCTGAAACGAGAGCACGGGTCCCAGGTATTACAGAATTCTCGATTATTCGTAGGCATTTCGCGCGAGCACAATGCTACTCAGGGAATAATGAGAGAATACATTTTAAAGAAATGAAACAGTGGCGTGGATAACCGCGGGCAGGGCCCCGATGGCCACCGAGAAAGCGGCGAAATATTACTACAACGAAGGTCGCCAGCATTTAATGGAAAGAAAACACAGGTATTACTTAACGCTAGGGCGCACACTGAATAACAACGGGAGGTGTAAGTTAATTCATAGTTCTCCATCGCAGCGTGCCATATTATCATAACCGGGTTTCGGCCCATTTTATTTCGCAGTGTTATAAAGAAAGTCTGGGAAATTTCGAAATCATGATCCGCGTCGGCCTGAAGGCTGAAGTGCAGTGGCGTACCAACTCGTTCGCGAGTGGGGGGGGCCAAGCCTTCCTCACTCCGGCGGCCATATATATATATATATATATATATATATATATATATATATATATATATATATATATATATATATATATATATATATATATATATATATATGTATATATATATATATGTACATATCATAGAGAAAGAGACGAGAAAATTTCATTCGCACTTAATTTCATGTGATCTTACATATAAAGAGATAAAATATGGTTAGCAGCGTTTAATAACATTATCAGGGTTGCCGTTGGTGGCTACTTTGCGCCAGATTGGCTACTTTTGGACCCCGTTGGCAACGAAAATTTCCAGTTGGCGCCATGGCTCTTTTTTAAACTTGATGAGGGTGGCCATTTGGGCTTGTTGGTATGGTTGCATTATAATTGATGGTAGCGCAGGCTAAAGACACGGACAAAAGAAGGCACATTCGAGCGCTGTGGTGTCTCGAATGTGCCTTCTTTTGTCCGTGTCTTTAGCCTGCGCTACCATCAATTATCAATTTTTAAACTTGTGGTTTTACTTATTCAAAATGGTTTTATTTATTCATCAATAGTAAAGATTCTGTTGATAATACCACTTCTGTTCTATTTGGCTAGAAATTCGGCGATAATATCAAATGACATGGCTACTTTGGATACCTTTGGCGTGAGTTCTGGTGCCTTTTCATGTCTACCCAACGGCAACCCTGAACATTATACACAAAGTACAGTCAGTTTTACATAGCATAGGCTAAGATAACCAAACTACATGTGTGGCGTTTTTTCTTTTTTCAAAAAGAGCCAAGTGCACTTTAACTGAAACTTAGAAAAACGCACTTTTTTTGCTACTGACAACATGGTCGGGCGTGCTCCAACAATTTTTGCTGCAGTGTGTTCCTGTCCCCTGAATACCTCAAATAGATTATGGCTAAAATCTATATAGCCCACTATCGTCGGTATTCAAGAGTAAAATTTGGATTTGGCTCTTATAGATTGGAACATTTCATTTGGGCTTGAATTAGCTCCTAAAAGAAGTCTAAAACGCAGCGAATGAACGATATAGCAATATTTTACGATAAAATTAACACCATCCTTGTCCTTCTCTCGGCACCTTTCTTTGTCGCATGGCCGTAATGGCGATGAGCTAGACTTGAAGAGCAAGTGGTCCTTCCTGGCAAAAGGTGCACTATTCTCGATTGTCGGTAGCGGTTTTTTTTTTTTTTTTTTGTTCTTGACATCTACTGAAGCCCTTGAAAAGTGCTCCAGCTCTTCTTTTGAGCTGGTTTTATGCCGGGCCGTTTCGGATCTGCTTTTCTTCAAGGAATAGATCGGTGTCCAATATCTTCATTTCATTTGTCTTCGATTTCACATATACCGTCTTGGAGCGAAAGAAGGACATGATACTGTAGCTCTAAACTCTAAAACAAACAATAAGAAGCAAAAATAGGTAGGACGGTCGGCCTCTTACTCTTTATATTCGACTTTTGCCCCACAACATCATGTCCATCAGTGTGTGCCAACTCGCCCTAGAAAAACTAGTTCTGGGAACGTAAACACGATAGCAAAGCGACTAGGATACAAATTAAACAGATTTGAAGATACCATGTTGCTTGTTTTGCTAACGATTGTTCACGCAGCGCTCGTTTAATAAGTTTGGCTCAGTTTGATTGAAACACATTCAGGATTTGGCTGATTTTTTTATTAGAAACTGCCTTTTTGATTTCACCTTACGAACAGGACTTGCCCCATTTTTATTCCAACTGTTTTGGAAGTTAAAGATACTTAGGCGCGCTTTACACACCCGTGAAATTTAGCCCACTTTCGGTTTCTGCATTTGGCTCTTTTTGAAAAAAAAAAAGAACGCCACATGTGTTATGTATGTAACAGTATTAAAAACAACACTTTTTATACATTGCCCATACGAGTTTGTGCATGAATACAATATGTCAGTGGCGGCCTCCACAGTAGCTGCGCACGAATATTTGCGTTCTTTTTTATTGTATATAGGTAGCAGCGACTGCACCTTTTCTTTTTTTCCGTAATTAGTATTACACTCTTTTGTACATATTCAGGTTTCCGTATCTGATATTTTGTCTTGTTTGCTCCTAGTAAGAGTGTTTCTATGGCATTGTTAGTATTACTATTATTAGATTACTATTATTTTTACCTTCTCAACCACAAGTTTTTTTTTTCTTTTTAAGTAAGAACTTGTGGTATTAGGGACGTAATACATTCTTTATCCTAGTCGCATTTGTATTTACGACATTGCTCGGAGGGCCTTCCAGCGCCTCCAAGTACATACACCTGCGCAAACGCTTTAAGAACAAATTTTCTTTGAAAAAAATGTGGGTCATTATATGGTTAAACTACGCTGCATTGTTTCCATGCGCATTGGTCGTCCGTTGTTTATGATTGGTCGAAATTTTCGCGGTCATGTACACAGCACCTGCTCGTAACGCGATGCAACAAATGACTCCAATATGATCCATCGCGTAATGCATGAGTACATAAAAAATAAGACAATACACTATATTCAATACTTTATACGGCATATTTTTCACCATCGGCTCTTCGCCATTAGTCAAAAATTTTTGGTGTGTCATATAATTGCGTGCTCGATACGCGACGTCACAAATCTGTGAAACCTGGTGGGGTTAAAATGGCGTGTGCACACTAAACACTGTTGGAGTAGCCGGGCAATGTGTAATTCTGACTGTAATTCAAAAAGGCTGCCCGCCGATCACATTGGCAATGGTTACTTATAGCAGCTGGCGGGACGGATTCATATGAGTAAATAAATATTTTCAGTTGTAGTATAACGATGTTGAGCTGAAATTTAAGCGGGTATTCAGCTCTGTGAACTCATCCTTACTGAGAGAGAGAGAGGGAGGAAGAGAAAGAAAGAGCGCTGCGCGTGTGTGTTTCTGCGCCGTCCGAGCTGTATTTTGGCCTGTACAAGCCAATTGGAGATTACGAAAACCAACTAGCCCGGCTGTCAATTCAGTCACCTTAGTCTAGAAAACCGTGGACATTGACCATTTCCCTGGTCCGGTAGATCAAGTTGCGGGAGAGGCATGAAAGTTGGGCTTCCCGATGTACTCGAGTACACTGCCTTATTCTTCGCCGTGTTCCAAGCCGGCGTTATCGCTCTAAGCTAGCATACAATAAGCAAGGCCAACAGATTAATGGGAAACTAAAGCGGAAACCTTCTTTAGCTCCCCCCAATTCGGCCCAAAACACTCGACACTTCTGCACACTGATCGGCTGATAGCAAATTTGATATAGAGCAGCGGTAATGCTATTCCTTCTGATGAAAGAAAATTAATTTGCTGAAAGAAGAAGAGCGTTTGATCGGTCCTTAAAGCGTTTACATCGTATTTGCGTCGACGATTATGTAAATTTCAGGCCAGGCAGAGCACAAGTCTTGACGCTCTGACGTTATAGAGCCCCTAATCAGCGATAGACCTCTCTGCAATAGCGCACAGCGCGCCAGCATCGCACAGGCGGCCCGCACCGCAGCGAACCTACAGTGCGTGGTAGTGGTACACAGAATACAATCTACCCAGCAGAAGCGTAAGACAAATTTCATTATATAATTAAATGATTGCTGTGTAGAAGTAAAACTTCTCCTGCGGTTGATGGTTTCGCAGTGTGCAGCCGAAAGTGACCACTGTTGAAAGTGGGGGGGCTCCGCCCCCCTAACTTTTCTGAGTGGGGGGGGCTAGCGCCCCCCTTGCCCCCCCCGGTAGATACGCCTATGCAGTGAAGTGCAAAACCATAAACGACGCTCAGATTTCTAGACTGTGTTTGAGCAACGAAAACTTCTCCCTTGGTTTTCTCAACTGGTAATAAAATGTATTTCTTTATTAAGCGAATGTGAAAGTAACATTACAATAAAGGATACCAGGGTAAAGTAGTTTAGCGCTTCCTGTTAGCGTATCGCGGCAGGTCCTTCGCACCAGACACATTTCCCATATTTTTTTCTTAAGAAGAATAGCTAACCAGGACTCAATGAGAATGCGAGGAAGGGAGGGGGGGGGGGGGGGCTGTTGTTCACTGAGGGTGGCACTCAAAATAATTATTGTTATAATAAAAAATTCAAGTTTCGTAACGTTGTACCGTTAAAGTGGTGTGCTACTTGTCTAGAATCAATTCAGACTATATAATTGGAGATGCAATAATGTAATCCCCAACAGGCGTGCGTCGACGTCCAGCAGCGCGACAGTGGCGCCGTCTCGCCGAAGCACGTCCTCGCCAAGGACGGCGGGTCGCCCTTTTTCCAGGAGGGCCACCTGAACGCCGGGGAGCAGCAGCACACCGGAGGTAGGCGTGATAGGCTCGCAACTGTGAAGCTTTCGCTTCATTGCCAAGAAAAGTTGTCCGCGAGTAGAGGCGGCTTCCGTAACCAATTTTTCGTTGCTAATGTAAATAATATGCATGTTAATAATTGAAAGTTTGTCGTAAAGTTGGTTGTCCCGACCAGTGATGCCGGAATCTTTGCTGCAACCTGCCTGGAAGTTCAAGTGCTTCGATCGAAAACCATGCAGCTACACGAACGTACAGGGGGGGGGGGGGGGGGGGGTCAAAAGTTCCTAGGCCACGCTCCCATAGGAATACATGGGATAGTGGCCTGGGAACTTTTGACCAGCACTGTACGTGTGTCTGTAAGGAAAAATCAATTAGCTCAAATACGCCAAAGGTGCGCTTGACGTCATGGAAATGAGCACATGCGATTGGATAGGGCATCCATAAAATTATCTCTGGGTGGGACAGCGACGTCTGTGGACGGAGCTTGTACTTATTTTTAGGTTGTAACCGACTACATTGGTGACACATGATGTAACTTCCCGTAACTTAGAGCTACAGCACCGTAAAGGCCTTCGCCTTTTCGATGCGAAATGCGCAAAGGATTACTTTTTTTCTGCTAGGAAGCTTGCTTTACAAAATATGTGCGTTGGCTCCTTAGCGGCTTACACTCACAGAGGCAACTTATATATAGCACGTAAAATACCGCGCTGCTAAGCTCTATCACGTGGGTCCAATTTCTGGCCACGGCAGCCCGGTGTGCTTAGATTTAGGAGCACGTCAAAGAACTCCGGCAAGCCAAAATTAATATGCAGCCCCACATTACAGCCGGGCCTCGTAAAGCCGTGGTTTGACGGCAAATTTGACATTGCCGCACGCACACGACACGAGTAGTCGAGTTTATCTTGGAGCTAACGCGAGCCCCAGCGATAACGCTGCAATTTTCTGTCATTCACGGCGTGTAAAATACGACGCGTCCGCCGGAGTGTTTGTTCGGTTGCGCTAGCTAAACTGCATAAGTTCATCGCATAGCCGAACGTGCGAGCAATAGAAACGCTGACCTTTCTGGCTTCTCAGGAGATTTGGGAACAGGAGTCTTCCGGGCACACACCAGGGCTGTCATCAGAGCTGCATCAGTCCTGATGTGAGCCCGACAGACTTCTTCCTGTTCCGAAGTCTCAAGAGAAGCCTGAGTCCCGCCATCCAACGGTCTGCCACAGAGTCTCTCAGAAAGGTCACGGCAGCTGACATTCGGGAAGCCTCTGCAGCGCGGGAATCGCGTCGTCAACGGTGTGTCCGACGCCAAAGGAAATTTTTTTGAGGCATTTGAATAATATGTTACCGATCGGATCAATAAGTTCTTTTTGCGAGAACCAGTCTCATTACCTTTACGGACAGACCCTGTGTAATGATAACACCAGCTGTAACCTGAAATCAAAACTAACAGCGGGAACAGAAGGCGGAAGATGCAGACGTGTCATATATCTTGCCTACTGCTCAAAGTCGGGTGACGCAATTCTATTCAGCTGTTCAAACTGAAAATTCAATTTTTATCGAAAGAGTGAAGGGGGGGGCTCGTGAGAAATCTGTCCTCTTTTTTTCTCTCGAGGAGAAACCGATTCTTCGAATTGTGAGCGATATGAGGTGAGGCGGTTCTATAGTATGCGCGTAAGGCATATGCAAGTCGGCCCCACTCATTCCACGCAGAGCTGGCCAAGATGATGGCGAAGATGATGAGCTGCTCTCCCATGGACGTGGGCCCCGACGGAGGACATCTGCCACCGAACGACATGGCCGCCTCGCACAAGGTATCTGCTGCCTCCTCAACTGTCCTTTGCACCAACACTGAGTTTGAGAACCGGAGTGCTCCTCCGGATGTTGTCCAATGCCGCCAGCATATAGTCGAACTCACAACTTCGTGTCGGACACGATGTTGAGTATTGTGACCCACGTGACCTCTATGACATCTCTAATTGACATCTCTGATTGGTTCTAACCACCACCGTTGCAGAGTTTCACAATAGGCAAGTTAATATAATGAATATAATGGTGTCCAGAATGTGTAGCAGCACGTATGTGTAGCAGCACTCTTACCCGGGCACTCTTAGGGCACTTTCCAGTACACACCGTCTCGCCAGCTTGCACAGTGCAACGAAGGCTAGAAATCGCGTGGAATAAGCTTATTAACCATGGTCCACGCCAAACGACCAGAGAACTGGCAGAAAAAGTGGCGCTCTATTGGTACTTCAAGAGCACTTCATTTATCGCAGCCAATTTCCTTGTGATTTGCTGGTGATCTTTGTGAATAAGTTTATTAAGTCGCTTCTCATGGAAGTAAACGGGGCCTCCGGTGCGATGCATGTCTTTCGCTTAAACCAATATTAAGCCGTCCTGTAATAGAAATCGCTTCCTCGCCATGTACTTCACAAAATCTCTCGAGCAGCGTCTGTGGCTTTCGCATTCCGATTAAACGCATACAGCCTGAAGTCGTAGAAAATTATATTTTTTTCGTCGACTTGACACTCCATTTTAATAGCTTGAAAACAAAGATTATTATACCATTAAAACCTAAACGCACCATTTGTAGCGCGCATATTTTTTTATCGAACGCCATAAAACGCATTTCCAACAAATTTTCTTTCGGGCGCAAAATTATCACTTAAAGAAATTACCCAGCATGCACGCCGTGAAAAATCATTGGACAGCGAAGCTGCAAGCGCGCGAGTATAAGTGATCGGGCATAATGAGCATCGTCGTCATCATTTGTCATCACCATAATCACCATCTTGAGGTGCACAGAGGGATACAATGGCGTCCACATCTCGTCCCCCCACGGGGATGCTCGTCTTGCAGGTGCGTGACCTGCTGGCCAAGGCCGAGCAGAGCGGCGAAGAGGACGGCGACGCCGTGCAGCGGTTCGAGGACCTGGTGGCCCAGGGCAGGGACATGCTCGAACAGATCAACGACACCCTCAACAGCCTGCTGGCCTGCCGAGATGAACAGCGCTGCCGCCGAAGATGGCGTCGCTCTGAGCGCCTCCTGCTGACGACGAAGGGCTCGAGCGCTGCCTCAGGGGGCTCCAACGTGTCCTCCCGGGGAGCTCCGCAAGCACATTCCAAACACGGTCACTGTCTCTTACCCGGACGACCTATAAATACATCCGGCCAAATCGAGCTATGTTCATTTGTGCGTTTACGACTGCTTCTTCGGTGAACGTTACTGTCGGCTAAGTCAGTTCACTGGATGACTTAGATGCCTATATTCGGAGGCGTCAGTCACCGAGGGGTGTACCCCTTTGATGAAATTGTCCAGAGCTGAATTATTGTCAACATTTTGTTCCCAGGCAAAGTGGTGGAATAAGCCGTGCCGAGATAGGAATTCGTCCACATCTTGGTCACAGCAATGACCATTTTACTTCCGCTGCATCCCTTATAGTGCACAGTTCGGCCCGCAGCTGCATACTTAAGCTATAGCTCTCAATGTCGCACAATAGCTCTGCAAACACAACATAAATGTCTGCGTAAGTTGTCGCCAATATCGATTCGGTGCGATAGATGTCACAACTGTTAATATCTTGTTAGTCACTGAATTATTTACGCATTCTACCTAACCATATACATCCCTGCACCTTGAAAACTACCAACTCCTTTCGCTTTGCTCGTAATTTGTTGTTCATTTAGGTTAGTGTATCTACACGAACGACAATGTCATCTCCCTTTTTCTATACTACAATACTATAAATTGGTCATCCACATATAATCGAAACAACTTTACAATAAATCATGAAATATATGTCCTTGAAGTAGGAGCACCTCTTTAAATAACGTAATGTTTTTGTTCGAAATGATGCGTAGCTAAGTGAGATTTGTCATCTTTTCTGTGCTGCTGGTATCGCCTAGACTATTTTTTTTATATTAGGGACGCTGAACGGGTAAATAGAGGAGGTCACTTTAAGGTTTACGGTGGGCGAAAGTGCCTGCCGCCAACGTATAAGAGGCTCGCCTTCGTCAGACATTTGCTGTCCTGAGAAAGGCAACACTTCCCCTGACGTCTTCGTTATGGCCACCCTTGATGGAGACAACTCCACGTGTTGAAACAGCGGCATCAGATACATTTCTCGTTCGGCCCACTGTTAACCTGAAAAATGGAATGCTGTGCATAGACTCATGCAGAATGACGCGTAAGCCAGCGGTTGAACATATGTCGGGTAAAATTTTCAACGAGAAGGTGTAAGCCAAGTGTTCAATCGGTACATTACAAAACCGAGCAAAACTGGTGAAGAAAACGTATGCTTTATGCAGTGCAAAAAAAAAATAATAATAATAAAACTATTACAAGTACATACGTACTTGTAATAGTTTCGGGCCCCGTTCGCACTGACTTGTCATTCTTCTCAGTGGACGCTTCAAAGGAGGGAATGTGCGAGCCTACGTAGCTGCATACTTTGTTGGCAACGCATAATAAAAAACCGCCAGGCCTGCGCGAAACGCGCAGCACAATCACAGCGAAAGCTGGAAGAGCGGCCTTTCTAAAGCCTTTTTTAAACACTCTTGGGGCAACTACTACAAGCACACTTGCATGGTACCCACTATGCCATACATCATCATAATTTTTGTGTAATGGGGAAGCGTCCACTATGCCATTATTCATCATTTTTTCGGGAAAGCGTGGTACCCGCTACACACTTGTAAGGCATTATGTGCATTTGTTGATGCTGTGGCTGACGACGGTAAAGAATTATGCCTGAGGCTTTTAGGGGCGAAGCTCCTTAGGGTGTGGGTCTGTCCCTCCTCTGTAGTCGTAGTAGTAGTAGTAGTAGTAGTAGTAGTAGTAGTAGTAGTAGTAGTAGTAGTAGTAGTAGTAGTAGTAATTAGGTAGGTGGGTAGGTAGGTAGGTAGGTGGGTAGGTAGGTAGGTAGGTAGGTAGGTAGGTAGGTAGGTAGGTAGGTAGGTAGGTAGGTAGGTAGGTAGGTAGGTAGGTAGGTAGGTAGCCACGTGCAGTGGAATGTACCCACTCCACGTGATAAAGATGACGATGACGCAGTATAGTGGAATGTACCCACTACACGTGATAACGATGACGATGACGCTGTTGACCATGAAGTATAAGCGCGTTCCAGACCACACATTCTCTTTCTGCCATGGATGAAAACGATCGAGCTTCGCCTACTCATCATCATTCACTTCGTGGATATGGCGTGACTTTTGTAAAGGGTTGGAGCATTGAACGACCCACTCGTTACGTCATTCACATTATATGACGCCTGGTTGTTACTTTAATAATCTAAAACGCTTTGTTACACATGTTAACGCTATTCCTTACTCGACATGAAGCCTGCATAGGGTATACGTTTGCAACGGAGTTTTAAGCACCGGCGTAGCTCAGTCGTGCAGTACTGGGCTGCCACGAAGAGAGCCCGGGTTCGATTCCCATTCTGTCCTTCGGCATTTCTTATTTATTTAGTTTTTTTTTTCTTATTTCGCGCGATAGTGGTTACGGACACCGGCGGCGGCGGCGGACAACTACGGCGCCGGAATGGGCCCTTGCTTGTGATCTCTGTAACAGCTTTCGCTGTAATATACTTTTGTTGACGCTGTGTTCAACTTAGATGATGCTGTAGCTTATGATAAGGGCGAATTATTGTTCAGCCCTTTGTAATGGGTGGAAAGCTTTAAACCACTAACTCGTTACGCGCAATTGACATGGTGTGACGCGTGGCGCGATTCTGCGCATATGTCATTACAATTGTTATCAATAACTCCTAGCCCGACATGACGGCTAGGGTCTTCTCCAAAGCGGTTTCCAAGCACTGGCGTGACTCTGCAAACATAGAATACTCCAGTGCAGCGCAGAATACCTGGGGTCGATTAAGGCAGGTGTCATGATTTTTATGTATTTTAATGACGTCACGTGGGGGTTTTCGTAGCTCGCGCCGCGACCAGCGTGTGATGAGGCACTGATGATGATGATGACCTCTTGCTGCTGGCGCTCACCCACAAAGGGGGGATGGGCCAAGAACCGGGCGGCAGGATCTTAGAGTCTAATACATATAATACGCTAAAATAAGCGATGTACGGCTTATTGAGGGTATTACGGCTTTTGCCGTAATTGTTATTGTTGTTACCTTTGGTACGGCTCATACCCACTCCGGGGGATCGGCCAAGCGATCACTACCTCTATACATCTTCTTTTTTTTACTTTACCCACGTAGTGGGCAGCACGAGCCATTCCCGTGGAGGCAGTTCAGTGCTTCCGCTACTGCGCGTGCCGTCGTTCCATCAGTGGCCACAGAAGCCTCAGACGCTCGAAGTGCGTTCTCGTCCGAGCCTCCGTTTTCGCTTTCCTCGTCAACGTGCTTGCTTCCACGGTCGACGCACGATGCCAGACTACGACGACTACGTGAGTGCCATCAGAACCTCAGATATTTTATTCTCGCGCGTATTCGATATCTCCTAGTAAATTCCGAGTGGCGTCGTTCTGTTTGGTGTCGCATAAGTCGGTTGCCAGACTTAGCGTCGCAGAAGGCGTGGCGCTTCCGCTACAGTGATACGGGCACACCACGGACGCTAGCAAAACCGTTAGAGCCGATGAGAAAGCTGCAACGGGAAAGCTGGAACTGCAGAGGCAAATACCCCCCAAGTGTGGCAACCGACTTATGCGACAGCAAAGAGAACCCTGCCTTCCGAGTTCCGTGTGCGCCTAGGTACCGATACAATTGTGAGGCACGCCTTATATATAGATATATAGACTTCCCGTCAACTTCGACCACCTCGGGGTTCTTTAACGTTCACCTAAAGCTAGGCACGCGGATGTTCTTGCCTTGCACTTCCACTGGAATGCTGCCGCCGAGGCCGTGAATAGAACCCGCGTTGTTGAGCTTAGCCGCGCAACATCTGAGCTATATATACTGAGCTTAGCTACAGCATGCCTACTGCTGACCCGAAGGTCGCGGGATCGAATCCCGGCCGCGGCGACTGCATTTTCGATGAAGGCGAAAATGCTTGAGGCCCATGTACTTAGCCTTACGCGTTAAAGAACCCAATGTGGTCCAAATTTCCGGAGCCCTCCACGACGGCTTCTGATCTATTATAACGCCGAGCTAGAGCGCCCTCCTAAATTACGTTACGATGACAACACATTTTTTTTTCAAGCGTTTCATTAGCCGTGCGGCCGTCTATGGTGCTTCGCTAATCACCAGCATTGCAGGGTGGCATTGTAGTCTCTCTTGCAGGTTGCTATCGTTGCTTGGTGGTCCCTGTAGTGCAGGGCCACCACATCTAAAGTGAATACCTCATCAGTGTTCAAGGCCTCACAGAAGCCCATGTTAATACATGATTGAGAAAATTTCTATCGTGTTTATGGACACCATTACTAGACGTCACATAACAGACTTTCCCCCGTGACATAGAATTTAACGTTCTAGTCTCAGCGGCTTGAATGCTAATGAGGTGTTCACCTTAGATATGGTCGACCCTGTAAATCGTCAGAGGTTCCGCCACGACGACGTTGGACAAGTTCTTGGCGAACGTCAAGTTCAAATAAGTACACGCCGCGTGGTCGTCGGCACCTTTACGTGTGTGTAGCGCTCGAGTCCGAAAATTTCTAGCATGAACGCGAGTAGCCAATTCCCATCCGGTTGTGACACGTCCTCGTTGAAGTCTGCGACGACTAGGACGAGGGTTTGGTTGTCGTGGGTCATCCACCATAATGTCTGTCTTGAAATATCCTATGTTGCATTGGGAAGAACCGGGCTGAACGTGGTGGTATAGGGACAGCGCTGTCTGTGCTCATGAGTGCACACGCGTTCGCACAGTCCTAGAAGCTCGACGTGGGTGTGGGTGGTATTTCAAAGGTTACCGTCGTCCCGTCTTTGGTGTATACGGCAACACCGCCCGCTCGCAATTTCACATTACGGTTGCATGCGACGCCGGCGTACACGTCTACTTTAGCGAAGACGTGTGTTCGCAAGCTTCGGAGAGACGCCACTCGTCGGAGCATGGCGTCGTGAACTACGTCCTGCACGTGCCTCTGCAGGGACCTGATGTTGAAATCAGCCAACGAGAAATCGTGCTGTCGTTCCAGTCGCTTGACACCCAAACTCGTCCAGCAAGTAGCGGTTCACGTTCTCTCGGGCATGGTAGAAGGTGTGGTCTGGCTTGTTTGAGGAAATGCCGCATGACGTCCGCACGCCAACTAAGGGCAACGTAAACCAAGCTTTGCGGGTGCTTGTAATCGTACTCGTACACCACGGCCGAGTACGTGTCTCCCTGCAACTTAAATTGGGCACATTCACTGCACCGGCCTGTAGCCCGCCAAATTTACTTACGCCGCCTGCCCAATCCCATATCTCTGTCCAGAGTGACGGTGAGGACGCGCAACTCCACGGGCACCCATTAGGGCAAGATATTGACGCCGCGTATGCACGCCGCCTGTGCTGGCGGCTTCGCCCTGATCGGCGCCATCACTCTATAAGAAATAATCGAGTAAAAAGGGTGTCTTTTTGCTACACAACTATAATCGTCATCTACCCCGTGTACTTTCCTGGCGTTATCACCGCCGTCCCGACACTTCCCGGTCACGAACGCCACGCGCGTTATCGGCGTGACATAGCATTATTGATAGGAATGTGCCGAGAGCCGGGTTTTCAAGAGAGGAAACGTGAGCAAGCCAGACATTCTATAAAAGGTCGAGTATTTTGGGAGTATTTCTGCTACACAACAATAATCGTCATCTGGCTTGCTCACGTTTCCTTTCTTGAAAACCCGGCTCTCAGCACATTCCTACCAATAATGCTATGTCCCGCCGATAACGCGCGTGGCGTTCGTGACCGGGAAGTGCCGGGACGGCGGTGATAACGCCAGGAAAGTACACGGGGTAGATGACGATTATAGTTGTGTAGCAAAAAAGACACCCTTTTTACTCGATTATTTCTTAGAGTGGATGACGATTATTGTTGTGTAGCAGAAATACTCCCAAAATACTCAACTTTTTCTTTGAGTGATGGACCGGTGGAATGTCAAAACATGGCCGCACAGAAGTGCGGAGGCCCGTTCCTTCTAAGGAAACGCCCTCACCACCGCGGTACTCGGTCTCTTGCACCACGCCCACCGCGCCGTTGACAAGTCCGTCTTTCACGTCTACGTTCAGACGTCAGTCACCATGAAGCTGACGTCCCTTTAGCCACATGACCTGACGGAGCGCGGCAAGGAGGAGAGGTAGTTCCATGTCACTTCGGAGGTGAACGCCTTGTCGTGTCTGTCCGCCGCGGTGGTATGGCAGTTAGGGTGCTCGGCTGCTGACCCGAAGGTCGCGGGTTCGATCCCGGCCACGGCGGTTGCATTTCGATGGACGCGAAGTGGTAGAGGCCCGTGTACTGTACGATGTCAGTGCACGTTAAAGAACACATGGTCGAAATTTCTGGAGCACTACACTACGGCGTCTCTCATAATCATATCGTGGTTTTGGGACGGTAAACTCCAGATATCATACCAGCCTTGTCGTGTCTACGGCACTGTCGATACACTTCGTCCCACCCGCGCCAGGGGCAGTTCAAGCAGGTCGCCACACTGTATACAAGATGTGAAGAACTCCGATTTGGTCGAACGTAGCGGCCCAGAGCATGATGACTTCGTTATTGATGACATACTTTACGCTTCTGAATGCCGTCCGGCAAGGGTCAAGGTCGCTGTCACTCAGCCCTCCGTCGTGGTGACGCGTCAACTCGGACGCCACGTGGACGGTGATTACCTCCACCACCGCGCGCGGCCGCCTTGCCCGTGCTGGCGCAGGCCACGTATGCGTTTTACGTGGTTGATAAGCCTACTCACTTTTGCTGAATGTTTCGGGCGTGTACGACGCAAGATCTCGACAATACCGCGCGCAGCACCCTCATGTATACTCTCTGCGTCGCGACGCCAAAGTGCTGCCAAAACTGTTGTGTCGTGTCGTAGTTGGTGTTTTATAAGACACCGCGCATTACCGCGCATATTATCAGCGATGCCTAAGTGTGATTTTCGCTACTTTTTGTGCCTTATATATGTTCATTTCATGCAGCATTGTTTGCGCACGTTTGTATTATATATTTTTGCGCTGTAATGCCCCTCCACTTGGGCCAATGTATTGGCCTGCAGTATTACTCAAAGGGACACTAAAGCGAAACAATGACTTGGTTTAGATTGACAAACTGCACTCTGAGAACTCTAATGCCATATGTTTCACTGTCATAAGTTCATTATTAGTGGAGAAAATCAAGGTTGAAGTTTTATTTTTAAATTTGGCGCCGATATCTGAGCGCGTGACGTCAGAAGTTCCAATGTATTTTTCGTATTTTTGCGACATTGGCACAATGATATTTTCTGAAACTTCGTACGTATGCTAGGTCTATGGCACCCATAGATGACAATGCACCTGATTTTTATCGATTAGGAGCTACGTAGGACTCAGTAGACGCCTTCAGAATCTATGACGTCACGGTGTTTGGTGCGGGAATCTCAAGGTGGCGTCTCCACCAGCATTTTCTTTTCGCGTGTTTTCTCGCTTACCAAGCGTCATGTCGCGGTAAGAGTGGTGTTTTCGGGATTGTGAAATTGCACTTAACTAATACGCGAAAAATCGTTTTGCCCTTTAGCGTCCCTTTAATGATAAAATAAAAATTGACCCTCTTATTTGGGTTTTAATTATCTATGGGGCTAACTGAACTTTTTCTTCGTACAACTTCTTTCTCATTAGCCTATCTATCTTGTACAGCTATTAACTACATCCATGAGCACCTTCTTCAAGCGAAGCTTGTTATGAGTTACCGATTTCCGTGCCGGCCGGCTTCGATGTATCCGAAAAACTCGGCGCCGGCGAGCGTAAAGAAATTTATGGGGCCCTCGAAGGTTGGGCTGCCACACGCTTTGTAATGCGGCGTCTTCGAATGATTAATGCTGTGTCGATCATGGGCTTGTCGGCGAACAGACTTTTCTGATACGGAATTCTGACCTGTTATCGAAGGGACTTATTTTACGTTGCAAGATCTCATTGTCGCCTTTTATCTTTTGCATTTCTTTGTTTCGGGCATGACCTGTAGGAACAGAAGCATTTCGTAGCTAAACACGTATAGGTGTATAGGTCAAATTCCCGGCTTGGATGTAGGCAACAAGTTAGGAGAAAACATTGCGCAACGCGATAGAAAGAAGGAAAAATAGTAGGTCCAGCACGCACACGCCTAGCTTCGCTTGCCCCATTTTCCCCGATAGGGGAAGAAGGGCTCCCGTTTTTTGAAATACTTATCGCACGACCATAGGTCGGCGAACTCACTCATGAGCCGACTCACCCGGACTCACTCAGACTCGGATCGAGCCGTGAGTCTGAGTCTGAGTGAGTCCGGGTGAGTAATATTTTGGTGAGTTTGAGTCCGAGTGAGTCCGGTTGAAGAAAATTTTCGTGAGTGTGAGTCCGAGTGAGCTCGGCTGAGGAAAAGTTTGGTGAGTCTGAGTCCGAGTGAGTCCAAAGCGCAAGATATATTTCTTGAGTGACTCCGAGTGAGTTCCACATTTTTTTGCCGTTCTATAGTCCTATCCACTCATCTTCAGCATTACTCTGAGCCTTACCTGGATTCACGTTTATACTCACATCTGCGCACATGTATTCCAATGCAGTGTCATTCATACACCATTTCAATATTTATTGATCAGAAGCGCGAAACACCTAGGGGGCTGCCTTGACTCCCCCCCCCCCCCCCGCCAACTCTTCCAGAGAAGTTCGTGATAATACGTTGTCATCTCTTCCAAGAAAAAATGACCTTACTTGTTCGCAATCACTGATAACTCGCATTCGAAGGTACTATATCAAAAGGCGCCAAGAA
Organism: Rhipicephalus appendiculatus; assembly: GCA_030522465.1. Taxonomy (NCBI): domain Eukaryota; kingdom Metazoa; phylum Arthropoda; class Arachnida; order Ixodida; family Ixodidae; genus Rhipicephalus; species Rhipicephalus appendiculatus. The sequence continues at coordinate 7,867 of JALIZH010029592.1, read as the reverse complement.
AAACACAGATTACGTGAGATATTGGTGTTAAAGAGCATTGACACCATGGTCGAAAAAGCTAATTCTAGGCTAACGGACTCATGAGTCGACTCACTCAGACTCACTCAGACTCAGATTGAGCCGTGAGTCTGAGTCTGAGTGAGTCCGGGTGAGTAATGTTTTGGAGAGTTTGAGTCTGAGTGAGTCCGTTCGAAGAAAATTTTCGTGAGTGTGAGTCCGAGTGATTCCGGCTCAGGAAAATGTTCGTGAGTCTGAGTCCGAGTGAGCCCTAGGCGAAAAATTTATTTCGTGAGTGAGTCTGAGTGAGCTCCACAAGTTTTGCCGACCTATGTATCGCACTCACACAAACAAGAAGCCCATAAAAAAGATGCTGATCGAACGCTCGCAGGAGGCCGAAATCACGCGTGCGGCACTGGCGGAGTTCGACGCCGCTGAAGAAGACGAGGACGACTTGGGCTCCGAGACGTGGCTGAGCATGGACGAGGACTCTGACTACGACGAGGAGGGTAACGTGTGCGAACATTCCTCCAATCACACGTCATCGTCACTCGAGCGTCCGTGTATCGACGCGAACTTGAAGCGAACTCCGCTTATCGAACGCGTAGTGCGCAAAGTATGAACATGTGCTACGCTGTGATCAGAAATCGTTGAACACGGAATGTCGCCGGAGGCGATGCTCGTTCCGTTATTTTTCACCCCTTCAAGTCTCAACCTTCCCCTGAACATCTATTCCGTTTCGATGCATGTTCTGTGCCTCAGAGTGCCGATATGTGCGTTGTAAGCGTCACACATTGGCCATGTGTTATGTTTTAGGCATGCTGGAGAGCAAATTCAGGGGTCTAAATTTTAACAAGCGCGCGATATATTTATATCAATTCAACAAGGTAGCGAATCTGGTGAGTTATATACTCATGATGGTCAGCGCAAGCAATACACAGTACTAAAAGAAACAAGAAAGTATGCGACCCAAGCGTAGTCTAACAACCGAACGTTTAATGGAAAAGCACGAAATATTGAAACGGAAAGGGTAGCATTTATCAACAACCGGACTATTCACCCTCCCCCCACCCAAAGAAAAAAAATTGAAGCCAGTTCCACGCCTGTGCAGTCCGAGTAAATAGCGGAGCTGGCAAACAAGCGCCACCCACAGGCGAACACAGATTGACTTCTTTCTTCCTCAGCAGCTTCCTTGCATGTTTCTTTCTTTCACTACTTCTATATTGCTCTCTCTTCTCCTTTTTCTCTCCTAACCATAACATCAGTTCTCCTCACCCTCACTTCTATTTCTAATCCTCTTGCTAAAGTATACTATAGACCCTTTCACTGTTTACAAACACAGGCCCTCGACGGCATCCGGTTTCGTCCACCGATGTGCCTATAATAGCACCGGCGGGCAAGAAGAGCCTTAGCGAGTAGCCGGCTGATTTTCTACACTTTCCTTCCCTATATAGCAAAATGTTTTCAAATAAAGCTTCTTTTGAGCTACCCAAAGATCATAACAGATTTCTTTGAACTTTATGCACCTTCCTTTTATCTGAAAAAGTAAAGAAAGACTTTCCTTACCCTGAAACAACTTGAAAGCGCTCTTTCAGTTTCGGTGTTAGGGGCTGATAAATCAGGTGACCGGAAGTTTCTTGGGGTACAACGCTTGTTGCTGTTATCGCAACCTTGAAACCGTCTATACAATGACCTTTCCCTAGTAGCACCAAATGTTGACGCGTAACGTTACTGCAACATTGAGAAAGTTGCTTCAGCGTTGTGGCAACATTGTGTGCTACCAGGGTTCATGCTTTACCCTCTCCATAGGCGTGCGCACGGGGGGGGGGGGGGGGGCAGAGGTGGCGGCCGCCCCCCTAGTCACCTAAGAGGGGGGTGGTGGTGCAAAATCAGCCCCATACATTGACATAATAGGAAGGGGGGGCGCTCTGACTCGGGGGGGGGGGGGGCGCAAATTCAGCCCCATCATACATTGACATAATAGGGAGGGGGGGGGGGGTGCTGCGACGAACTTTCCGGCCCCCCTTAAGAGGAACCCTGCGCACGCCTATGACCCTCCCCCCCTTCCTTTCTCGTCACCCTCGCATCCCTCCATACTATACATGGCTATGCTTCACTCTCTTCCCTCCTCCTCACCCTCCTTCGTTAGGCTGCGGACGAAACTACTCCCGTTTCAGTTCGGCTTTTAAAGCTCCGCTGCAAAAATTATAATGCATGACTTATAAATAACAGTAACGTATGGCTTATCGTGACACCAATAACATGATATCATTTACGTCATGATTAGCGATATCTCCCGCATTTCGTATGCGGGCATGTGTCAGGAAAGTGAAGCAAACGCCCGGATATATATAGCGCCATTAAACTATAGGAACGGTCGGCTAAATTTTTATGTGCTGTTCCTTCGAACCTTCCACGAAATCGCAAAAAAAAAAAATGAAGGCAAGTAACACTCAGTGGTTTTTACGCTGCCGTATAGGTATCGGAGTAAAATTATGGTACGCCACTCTTATACTCTCATGTCTATGAGCGTTCTTATTGTCCATCACTTATCAAAACACCCACGTAGGCTCATTTTTGTTCACAGTAAAAGGCGAGCAACGAAGCGAGCGCGCTGTCATTCGGTTGCATGACGCAGGATACACAGAATCCTTCACCAGCGTGATCACCCAGACGGTCTGCCAGCTGAGCAGCCCTGACCGGCGGATGCTGGACAGCGAAGAAGAGTACGAGGACGAGGAGGAGTCCGAGGACGAAGAGTGGGACGAGACCAAGGTATGGCTGCTGCGTGTTCTCGAACAGATGTTTCACTTCGCTAATGGTCTCACGGCAGTGATAACTAACATACACCTGTCGTATACACACAGATACAAGCATTTAGTGTTACCGTTTCGTACGGTGGCCCACCGTGGTGCGGCTGGGTACGTGTTGCGCTGCAAAGCTGGAGGAAGCGGGATACGATTCCCGGCCACGGCAGGAATTCCAGCCTAATTAGATTTAATAATAATGTCTGACGCTTCACGTGCCAGACATAGAAACAATATATATATAGTTGATCCCTCCGTGATAGGAATCGGTATAACGCGAAAATAAAACACGACCTTAAACAAGTAGTTGAGCGTTTACTGCACATTTATATAAGAGAGCTTGCACGATGTCGGTTGGTGTTTGGCAGCCATAGCACCGTTTAACGTGGATGCACCCACGTTGACGCTTGGTGGCACATCTCCATCCCGACGACTCACGTCCATGATCAATGATTTAACAAACCCTAATGGTACCATAGTTAACGGTGAGAGCGTAGTAAGAAAGAACGGTGTGACGGCCAAAAGAGCGTCGCTGATTGGACGCAGAAATTGGGCTGAAGTCGCCATCCCGCGGCATGTTACAGTTATTGAACACCGCGGCCAGAAGAGAGGGAAACGTAACGCACGTCGTGTCTCCCCTGCAGTCCGGCCGCGATTTTTCTCGGGGCGAGCCACGGGCAAGCGTTAGCGGGGAACGCGGTGTTACAACCAGGCGAAGCAGGCGCGTCGCAGAGCTATTCTTAGTATGGATGGACACTATGAGCGGGGCCGACGCTTGGGCTGAAGTCGCCACCTCGCGATGTGTTCAAGCGTTGACAAAATCGCAGTTCTGCTATTGGAAACGCGCCGAATGGGACGGACGCCTAGCAATGACCGGTTGCAGTGGCTAATCGTAGAGGCCACGGTCATGATGCATTGCTTCACTTTACCGCTCCAATAGGGCGACACCACGAGCACTGAGAGAAAAGTGCGGGATATAAAAGGCACGTTGCTAAAGCCTCCAGAGTGTGTGACCGTGGCGCTGTGGATAGCTTGCCCACCATCTGTCGGCGCGGACCAAGAGGTCGTGGGTTCGGCTCCCGTTGACGGGACGTTTTTCTTTGCCATTTGATCGTGTTCATTTTTTCGACCTTATTTCCGCGAAATGCGTCACTCAAGTCTTGGTGAGCCTCGGCATAAAACACTTTCGTGTTAATAAACTTGGGAGAAATATTCAAATATCACAGGACAAAGTAACGCCGCGGCACGGTATACAACTGATTAACGCATTTGAAAATTCAGATCTAGGTAATGACCAAATGTCAGCACGTATTTTCTTCCTAATGGTTGCTTCAAAAAAGCAGTGCTTGAAAAGCCCATCCGGCAAAGAAGCATGGTATGTTTACAGTACCGTCACTGTAGTGGACGTTAATTTGACGCGGGTTAGACACTTGATATGTGAGGCATATCGGGGTGAGTCAGAGAGAGCAGTAACATTGCGAAGAGCACCACGTCGGCGCAATATTCTCAGGAGTTGGCACATGTGTCGTTGAAGCCTGCTCTGCGGTCTTCAAGTGGTTCCGAACCAACCTTCGGGCTCGGTGAAAAAACATATTCTCCGGACAGCAAACACTGATCTGAACACTGGACTAACAACGTATATATGGTGATCGTCTGTTGCAGCTCACTGGTATTAAGACCTGGAATGTTATTCCTTTTGAAATAGAAATGTCTTCTAATTTTACTAAAGCACTAGACAAGCTCCATTCAGATGAATTAATAGATCTTTGAATGCCATGTCATGTTTAGTCTGACGCCTAATTCTTATTTTTAGTATGTACGTAGGTATTTTCTGTTTCAATTTGTTCTCTTCTGTGTTATAATGCTTTTTTTTAATTTTGTGCGGCTATTTCATATACTGTATTGTGTGTTTACTGGTTCTTTATTCATTATACAACTTTGTTTAGTCGCGCTTTTCCGCATTGCCACTATAAAATGCTACTTTTGGACCTACAATAGCCTATGTTTATGGAACCACACAGTGCTAGCAAACATTGTGCAGAAAAAGATATCAAGTTGAACGTAATTGAACTCAATTCAATTGAACAGAATTCAGCCAAATTTTGTAGTCGCGCGTGGCACGTAGACCTTACAAGAGGATCGCGAAATTGCCACTCTGTCGAGTGCTCTCTCCTAAAGAGGCCTCACTCACGTCGGTGGGCGGGGCGCCATGGCTGCGTGTCGTCAAACAGCAGACTGCTGCTATTGGTTGATGGCTGACCTATATCGGGAGCAGCGTTTAGATCAGATGCACCTCCTGCCGCGGGAAACACTAGCACGCACAGAATGCGCAACGGTGGAAACCGATCGCATTTCATGACGCGCGGTTGCGTATCTTCTTTTCCCCGTGTGATGTCATCCATCCCTGTGCGTCATCGAGTGCGCTCGTCTGGATGAGAGCGCACGTGCTTAAAATTCGACGAAGCCCCGTAACTCCGCTCGTTAAGGACGGATTCGAGAAATTTTCGCGACGATGGATTCGTGAGCCAATAAACTCCGATACAGACTTCATTCGATGATTACTTCGTAAAGTGGTTCAGGATCCCTCTAAAGAGTTCGCAAATATTTTAGGAGGCACTTGTTGCAGCATTGTGCCAGGTTGCTTTATCGTGTTCGCGTGATGATAATACAGAACCTTCATCTTAGTGCACGATTATTCTTGTTATCAGCGGTAAGAATCCAGAGACCCTTGATCCTAGTGCCTGACCTTTTATTCTTGTTATCAGTGGTAACTAAATTAAGACACAGGCACAGAAACGACCATGGGAATGTCTGTGTGCGTTGTATCCTCAATTTGAGTCCGAATATATTTTCTGTAAGTATAACAGGATTCAAGGGTCAAACAAAGGACTATATGTCTATCCTATAACAGAACAGCATTGAGTGACCTTGAGACCTCCTCACTTACTGCGTACCTCTGCTCTCCACGTAACCCAAAACAGAGGTACGACGAGGAGCTGGCCGCCCGACGTGGAGAGCGACAGTGGGGAGCTCATGCGGCGCATCGAGGAGCTGATGCATCAGGGTAATTCGCTGATGGAGCAGCTGGAGATCACCGTCATGGAGACGCTGATCACTGCCCAGGCCGCGATGCCACGGTCCGGCCGCTTCTCGTACAGGCGTGCTCAGTAGCGCCGCACCACCACCGATGGCAGCAGCGGCACTGTTGACTGGCGGACTTATGTTCGGTTCCCCTACACCAATAAAGACATGTTGTTCTGTGGTTTCTGGCTATCGCTGCAAGCAGAGGCAGTGCGAGCGTTGGTGTGATAGGAAGCTTTATTAGAAATTGACGGTGTCTTAACAGCGAAGCTGTTCTTAGTCGACCCTTCGCCATAGCGCAGCGCTTTGCGGTGTGGCGATAGTGACACTCGCTAGGAAGGGAGAGGCCTGGCTGAAAGTGCGAGGCGTTGCCTTGCCGAGAGGGGGCAAGGGAGCGAGAGGCGCACCAAGAGGAGGAGGGTGAGGCTCTGCGGAAAGGCCTAAGACCTAACCAGCTCCGCTTCGCGGACACTGACGAAACAGCGAAGCTGGTCGCCCTCCCTTTATCAGGCTATCGCATTTCTACCGTTTTTGCAAGTCTTTCAATTTGCTGTATCGCCACTCTTTATTAAACACTATTTTGTGTTCAAGTTTTGCGGTGGTTATATATAGCCACCACTTTTTATAACCGCAAAGTATCACGTGACAGTGGTGTGACGGTGACGCGCACTCCATTTGTTAGGGCTGTTGCCTCCTTCCTTTTTAGTGGAAGTTGTATGTAGGGAGATCACCCAATTTTTTCGGCATATACACGTTTATGATGATGATAGTTTTCTGATAGGCCGCACAGGTTTCTGTGGTACATACCAAGTTTGTTGGGCTAACTGTTGCCTTCATTTTTTAGTGGACCAGTGGTGAGCAGTGGGGTTGACCCAATTTCTGTGGCGCATACCCGTTTATGATGCCCACCAGCGTTAACATGCATGGATAACGGATATGAAGGCCTCGACAAAGAACAGCTTCGCTGATAAGATTAACAGGCGCGTCAAGAGGGGCGAGGTGAGGCTCGGCGGAAAGGGCGCGTCAGCAACCAGCTGTTTGCGAGGAGTAGGTCATTGAGGGGGCTCGGCGGATAGAGAGGATCGAGTGTCGGTTTATCGGGAGTTTGCGCTTTCCAGAATGGCCAGAACTACTCGTAGTCCCGAGAAAGAATCCGCCTGACGGCTCCGATGCAACTTGGAAGATACTTTAAAAAAAGACGACCAAGTACTTACAAAGCGACTTGAAAAAACATCGCAAAGCAATAGCTTGACGAAGGGAGGCATCTGCATTGGTGTTTCGACGGCTTTTACCGAGTGGAGCTGGGCATTTTAAATGCGAAGCATTTCTTTGCGTACTGTAAGCACTTTTGCGTTTCTATCTACATATCTATCTATCTGTCTATCTATCTATCTAGCCGCCTACGTCTGGGTGCACTCGTGATCGCCTCCTTAACTTGGGGTAGACCAAAATTTGTATGGCAGGGTAAGAGGTATTGACTAATATGTCTGGCTGGTCATCACATGAATAATATGAAAATCTGGTCGCGTACGTCGTCAAACCCTTTCCCGCGAACACGTGTGGCACATACCCGTATTCCAACGGGCCGCGGTATGCGGGTATGCGCCACAGGTGTTTGACAATTTATACCTACCCAGGAATGGCGAGGACAGACATTAGTAATTCTACTGCGAGAGCGTTGAGAAAAACTGACGTCGGCAGCGTTGACCCGACGAATTCAAATAATAAATATCTGGGTCCCAGCAGGAATTCGAACCCAAGCAATCTGCGTGGCAATCAAGTATTCTACCACAGAGCCACGCCAGGTCTCGGAATTGCTTTGGAAAAAGACGCTATGGAGGCGTAACGTTGGTGAAACGTCAGTTGTGGTTACCGTGCTGGCTATCTAATTTTAAAACATTACATACATTCTACTACGATGAAGGAGTCATGTCGGGTTAACGTCAATTGTATACTTAAGCGCCATTCCCTTATAGTTGGTC
>JALIZH010029590.1:0-15030 GCA_030522465.1 Rhipicephalus appendiculatus | reverse complement strand
AACTATCACGAATTTGCCGGTGCCATGGACGGCCCATCGACCAAGGGCGGTGGTCAGCAACACCGTGCCACTTCGCGGTTGTCACTATTTTGTCAGCATCGCTACTGCTAGAACCTGAGTAGCTTGCAGCGACGTGCCGATCTACCAATGACGTCACACGTGACGTTTCCGTTTAACCAGAAATTCCCCTGTGGCGCTTTTTTAGGACATGACAACGCACGGCGATGCTATAGATAAACATCTGCGAAAGAAGAGATAATTTGGAAGGTGCGAATATCTCGCGGATTTGTTCAGAAAAAGCGTTTTAGTAAGCCTACACGCACTCATGGCGAGAAATCACACACGCACACGCTAGTAGAAAAGTACACACACACTGGCGCAAACATAGACAAAAAACATACAAACGCCTTTGTCCGGAGATGTTCAGGTGCAATTTGATGTGATCGCGCTACTAATTCAGACAACAGTATGAAGTTGGGCATGTTCGTAATGCATAACTGACCACGTAGCGCAAAAATTTGACGCAGGACAAGGGAAGGGAAGAAGACGAGAGGTCGTCTTTGTCCCTTCTTCTGTCCTGTGTCAAATTTTTGTGCTACGTGATCAGTTATGCTAATTCAGTTCGAGGGCGCGGGTTCGATTCCCATCCTGGGCTACCGCATTTCTACGGGTGCCATACCCAGGGAGCACCCGCGTAAGTTTAGATTTAAGCGCACGTTAAAGAACCCCAGGTGGTCGAGATTAGTCTAGAGCCCCAAACAACTGCATTCCTCATAATCGTACCGTCCGCCGTGGTGGAGCAGGGGGTTATGGTGCTCGGCTGCTGATCCGTAGGTCGCAGGTTCAATCCCAGCCGTGGCGGTCACATTTCGATGGAGGCGATATCGTAGAGGCCCGTGTACTGTGCGATGTCAGTGCACGTTAAAAACACCAGATGGTCGAAATTTACGTAGCCCTCCCCTGCGGCGTCTCGCATAATCATATCTTTGTTTTGGGACGTAACACCCCACATATTATTATTATCATAATTATGTTGTGGTTTTGGCACGCAATACCCGAGAAATTATTATTGGTTTGATGCAAAAGAGCTCTTGTTCCAGTGACAGACAGTACAGTAGCTGGGGTGGGCTGCTGCGGTCTCGCAGGTAATCAACTAAACGTCTAAACCCTTGGTCTAAACCATGTGGTCGCACACGTTGAAGCGCCAGCACGTATTAAATGTAGAAGCGAAAAGGCACAGCGCAGTCGATGAAGTGGTCTATGATGCGCACGGTAGCGCGCCAGGCTACGTAATCAAACAATTTGCAGAATAATGGCTATGCGTGCGCGATCACGCGCACTGAGAGTAAGTAGCGGAATGTTGGAACACTTGAGACTGGCCCCCAGGCATTGCAAGCCGGCTGAAAGACGACTATTTCTCGCGTAGTATCGCGCAGTTCATCGCGAGCTGGCTCTTCATAATTTAGCCCACCTTTTCCACACCCTGCTACAATTTAAAAACTCCAGAGAACCATTAATAATAATGTCCCAAAACCACGATATGATTTGAGAGACGCAGTGGTTGAGGGCACCGGAAATTCCGACCATCACGTGGCCTTTAACGTGCACTGATATTGCACAGTACGCGGGCCTCTAGCATTTCGCCTCCACCGAAATGCGACCGCCGCGGCCGGGATCGAACCCGCGACCTTCGGGTCAGCAGCCGATCGCCGTAACCGCTACCCCACCACGGCGTACCAGAGAACCAAGACTCAATGAACATCTTCCCAAAGGGAACCCTGATGGGATGCGAAGCAGCAGCGTTGCGCACGGGTGGCGTCACGGGTTGAACGGCGCTAACGCGGGTGCTGCGGTGAGCGCTGGAAGATTGGTTTGAAGCGATGGCTGGCGTAGGTCTTTTCGTTTCTTCAGAGTGGACACGGGCGCTGGACCGGAGCTGGCGCGCGTTTCGCCTTGACTACCACGGCCTTGTGATCAGTGAAGTGCACGCTGAGAGGTTCCTGCAGACATTCGACGTCGAAGTTGGCAAAGACCAGATCGATGCACGTTCCCCTTATCGTGGTGGGTAGTTTCCGTTCCGCCGACACGCACTTCAGCGAGTGCACGTCACGCATGTAATCGACGATGGATTCTCCTCTTCCTCCGCTGACGTCAACGTTGAAGTCTCCCGCGACTATAAGTGGCGCGCGTCGACATGCCTCGCCGCAATCAGTCAGCGTCTCCTCGAGACAGCGCTCGAGGCGAGCGCGCGGCAGGCGAGGGAGAGAGTGACGTCACGCTCCCCTCGCAGTGCGCGCTGCTGCGGCGTGACCTACTTGGCACCGCTCCAACACCTGCGGCGAGGGAGCGCGTTGCGGCGCGTTCGTACGGACGCACGGACGGAGGGACAGCGTTACACAGCCTAGTCAAAGAGATGCTTCGCATCTAATAATAATCCAGTTCGTGCAAATCCAGTTCTTTACACGCAATGACAGCATACTTTTGGGGTCCCATGGTCTATAGATACTTGGTGGAGTCTAGAAACGAGTTATGAATAAGTAGAACATTTTAGTTCGGAAATAATGGTTCCTCATGACCAAGTCGTATTAGGTGAAGTAAAATTACATACTTAAACACGTCCTTAGTGTTTCCAAAGCTAGAAAATTTTGTCAGGCAAGAAAATAACTGGATTGACATCGAACGAGGATAACGTTCCATTTTTTTTAGTCTTCTTTAAATATTCACTTCCACGTCTTATGTTTATTTTTATTTATTTTCACTTTTAATCCATTTGTCTTTGTTCAGTGTTATTTCTCGCTTTTATATTTTTATTTGGTAATATTTTATTTCTTTGCGCGTTGTTTTACTTGCGTTTTCCTGTAGTTCTCTTACTTTTCTAGTCGTGTATTTTGGTCGTCGGGCATCCCACACCATTAAAGAATCTTGGAAGTCGTTGTCTTCAAAAATTAAGAGCTGTGCAACAGTTCTTCGTCGTCAATATTGAAGGTCCATGCCATCGTTTTTAAGTCAACAGTAATTTTTCCTGACGTTCAGTTCTCGCCCCTTCCCTCTACGGTGTACAAACTATACCTGAGGGTCTCACAAATAAATAAATAACTTGTCTTGAAATCGCGCGCTCTACTACTGCAGCTGCTGTTCCAGCCACTCTTGGTAAGGCACAATATCTGTAGGAAGAAAATCTCCTGGCTGCAACATCTTTTTGATTGCCGTCCAAGCTTACTTTAAGTGTTTCGATTGCCTTTGTACTAACGGTATTGGGTGAAGAAGATACCCTCTTACGTTTGTGGGCGTCCGAAAAAAAAAACGCGCACGGCAGATTCGATGAAATTCTGAAACATAAATGACACGGAGCTTGCTGGAGATTAAGTAGCGGCAGTCATTGATGACACAAACTCAACCTTGGCACCCGTAGTTGTTTGCTGCTTGCGTCTAGGGTATGATTGCAATGTACAATGCGTGCCGAGTGAAGAATGTAATTTTAACCATGTCGATGATAGTTGCCACAGTGGCGACATACCTGGTCGCAGATACCCAGGGCCGAAGCTGTTTGTTGAAGCAAATACCCAATGACCACAGCTTGTGTAATAGGCCACAAAGCAGCAAGCAGCGAATTCTCTGAACCGTATATATCTTTCTTCACAATTACTTTATGCATACATATGTTCGACCGAAACGGCTGGCCAACCCACGTTGGTGTAGCCAGGGAGGGGGGGGGGGGTTCACCCCAATCCCCTCCCGAAACTTTTTCAGTTGGGCATGCGTAGTACCTACCTACATATATGTGCACACAGGCAAACCCATGCACGATCCTACTACATAAAGGTTAGTTAAGCCTCTCCCCTCCCCCCTCCCCTCGAAAAAAATTTCTGGCCACGCCACTGCCAGCCCATGGCGTGTACTGCGCGAAACATTTCACGAACTGTGCCTCGCCCGCTTTCCCTCACTTCTGTGTATGTCGTCAGCTTAACTTTATTTCATTTTTGTTGTTTGTATGACGAACCCCCTGACCACACGCCCACGCAGTCATGTGTGCGTATGTTATCCACCGCAAACTAAACCTCAACTCTGGCTTTTATAATGCTGCACGCATTTGCTAAGCCGAGATCGAGCGCGGAAGTGGACGCGAAGCGGTTTCACAGAAGCCGCAAAGGGGATCGCCAGAAGAATTTACGACGCGTGCGAGCCAGCGCCATGTTTCTGCTGATGCTTCTGCGCTGGAGTGGCGGGGCCGTGTTCGCGCCCTGGTTTGGGACGCGTAGCGTGGTCCCCTGGTGCGCAATTTTGGACGTGAGAGTCACGCGCGTGCGGCTGCTGAAGCAGCGTGCGTTGACCCAGATCATCGCCTCACGGCTCTGTGTTCTGTGCGTATATGGATCGCGTTTGTCGGAATGCAGAGTCTCTATGTCGGGGAAGCGAAGTGTGAGTAAGATCTATGGTGGCAGAGTGCAAATGAAGACAGAGAGATGCAATGATACGATGCAGTTAAGAGGAAAATGGAAAACAAATGGCTGATCACCCTCACGTTTAGTAATTTGTCGTAGCACGAAAGTGATACGTGTCTTCATAGAATTAGGTGCACCTTTGTTGGACGTTACAAAACACAAGTGGATAATTGTGCGGTGTCGATCTCATAATGTTGCAGCTGATCCATTTTTGAGTTCGTACACAGTGAACTTCCTTCGCATCTTTGTCTTTCGCCCAATGCTCCGATGCGTTAGGCTTTCCAGGACCTTTTACCACTCAGTTTCTGTGACGTGGTTTCAGTAAATGTCATCAATGATGTCATTTCCGTGACGGAAATGATGTCGGTAACATCTCGTTAATAATTTCTGGTGTTATTGAATTCGTATACAGTGATCTTCATTCGTATACAGTGATCTTCATGTTCCAATGCGCTAGGCTTTCCAGGACCTTTTTCCACACAGTTTCTGTGACGTGCTTACATCAATTATGGTATCAATGACGTCATCTCTCTGACGGAAATGATGTCGGTAACTTCTCGTTAATAATTTTAAGGTGTTTTACACGCCAAAACCGCGACGTGATTATGATGCACGCTGTAGTGGAGGACTCCGGAAATTTCGACCACCTGGGTTTCTTTAACGTGCACCTAAATTTAAGTACATGGGCTTCTAGCATTTCAGCTCCATCACAATGTCAACGCCACGGCCGGGATCGAAACCGCGACCTTCGGATCGAGCACCGTGCACCGTAAACACTCCATGACCGCAACCACTGTACTACTCCGGCGGCTAGTAACTTCTTATTGAAGCCCTACATAAAATAGTTTCCTGTTTACCAATTTTCATGGCTGATTAATTAAGTACGTGTAGGCAACAGTTATTCCTAGTTAAACTCACGGAGCTATTGTAGGTACAGCGCGAAAACGGGGAAGCAAACACCTAAGAAAAGTGCGGACACGAATGCCTGGAGGAGCAACTTTTCAAGGTGAAAGATTTTATGTCTCATACTCGCGGTGTCCGACGTCCTTACGTGGCCCCTGGAACGGTGCCAGCTGTGGCATCTCCCCCCTCACACACTCTCAGCAATCACGGGATGGCACAGCAGCCACAAAAAAACAAACAAAAAAAAAACAAGAAAAGGACATGGCATAGCCAGTCGAATGGCCACAGGCTTTCGCCGAACACTCTTTGGAATTTACAAAGTGCCCTTCCAATTTTTTTATGTAACACTGATAAAAATGACTCCTTTAAAGATAAAACGGTGAGGTGACCTAGTGCACGCAGTTAAACTCTATAGGCGGGCGTATTTGGCACGCACGATGAAATCAAGTGCATACAAAGCGAATTTCAACTTGTCGCTATCGGACTTTTACATACATTTAAGGTTTTCGAACCAAAGGAGCAGGACACATACTTTTGTCTTTCATGAGGTTTCTTGGGGTAACGCCTTAATAAAACATTAGATATAAAAAATGGTAACGAGGTGCAATAATTTTGAAACCTGGGGACATTTCGAGGTCATGTAACAATAAAATACAACCCTTTTCCTTCAAATCCGCTGCAATTGGATTGGGGCCATCATCTTTGGAAACCAAAATGAGACCTTTTCTGTAGAAACAGAACGCCGACGCCAGTGAGAAATCATGATACATGACAAGATCATGAAGAAGTATCTGTCATTTTCATCTCATCTGTCAGCATCATCGTCGTATCTGTCGACGTCATCGTTATCTAACAATAATAATAGGGACTGTTAAGGTTTAACGTCCCAAATCCAAGATATGATTATGAGAGACGCTGTAGTGGAGGGCTCCGAAAATTTCGACCACCTGCAGTTGTTTAACGTGCACCTAAATCTAGGCACGAGGGCCTCAAGCTCCATCCAAAATGCGGCCTCCGTAGCCGGGATTCGATCCCGCGAACTGCGGGTCAGCACCATAAGCACTCCACCGTGGCGGAGTGGTTATGGTGGCGGAGTGGTTATGGTGCACGACATAACCAGTCGAGTATCATAACCACTAGACCACCGTGGTGGGGTGTCATCATCATCTGTCGAAAAAATATTTCTCTTCATGAAACAGGTAACTAGGGAAGAGGCTCACGTCCACGGCATCCCAACGCACCGAATTTCACCGACTGGGCACTCGTACGTCTGCGTTTGCTGCGATCAAAGGTCGGCAATAAAAGGTGGAGCTCACTCAGACTCACTTAAAAACTTGGACCATCTCCCCGAATTGAACCCTGATGGGATGCGAAGCAGCAGCAATGCGCACGGCGTTGACCCGGTTGAAACGGGCGTCGACGCGGGTGCTGGAAGAACGGTTTGAAGCGAAACTCGGTGTAGCGTTTACTCGAGTAAACGTTTGCTTGAAACGCAAAGACACGGGAGGCGGGTCAGAGGTGTTGCGAGCGGGCGGAGCAGCCGGCAGCTGCGGGCGCTGCCGCGAGCATGCTGCGGGTGAGGGAGAGAGTGACGTCAGCGCGCACCTGCGAGGGAAGCGTGCGAGGGGAGCGTGACGGCAACGCGCAGCTGTGGCGTGACCTACTTGGCAACGCTCCAACACCTACGGCGAGGGGAACGCGTTGCGGCGCATTCGTACGGACGCACGTAGCGTACGGACGCACGTAGCGTTACACACGTGAGTCAAAGAGCTGCTTCGCATCTAAAATATATTTTGCCTTTAGGGCTCACTCGGACTCAGGCTCACCAATATTTTCCTCGACCGGACTCACTCGGACTCAGACTCACTACAGTTTTCCTCGACGAGACTCACTCTGACTCAAACTAACCAAAATATTACTCACCCGGACTCACTCAGACTCAGACTCACGGCTCGATCTGAGTCTGAGGGAGTCTGAGTGAGTCGACTCATGAGTGAGTTGTCGACCTGTGACTGCGATGTTCGAGATATCCTGTGCCTTATGGTATGGAGATCCGCACGAAAACCTGGCACCGCAGGTGATCACACAACAACCGAAGAGCAAAGGGAGGCCAAGGTATCAGACATGATTGCTTGGCCTGATACAACTTTGCCTGTAGCCTGGTACAACAGGCAGGAAGGAAGGTAAGCGAGAGAGGAAAGGCCCGGATGTTTACCAGTTTTTGCAAAACCGATATGTTACCCTGCAGAATGAAACAGGTATGGGGAAGATTGAAAGAAGAGTAAAGAGAGAGGGAAAGAGAGGGGAACACACACAAACACAAACAACGTCACAGAGCAGAGCGGTAGTCTTGTGCGGTATACGGCATCATTATGAGTGTACAGGCACTCGAGCAAGTCTGTTGTCTCTGGGAATTTTAGCTATGCCTTGGTTGCTTGAATTCTCGATTGCTTTTCGGGGTGCCATTGGAGGATAGTCACTAACAACATCGTTCTGTTGTCAAGGCGACCGAGAGCGATTGGGAGGGATCGTCTCTGCACAGCGTAGCGAGGACAGGCGCAGAAGATATGCTGCGAATTCTCCTCGGTACCGCAGGTGTCGCGAAGAGCGTTGTCGGCCATCCCTATCCGAAGCGAATACGACTTCGTGAAAGCCACTCTTAGCCATAAGCGGCATAGCAGAGTGGCCTCTCTTCAGCGGAGTCCAGTTGGTACTTCACACCATAGCTACGCGTTCAATTGGTGTTGCCGATACTTTTGGATACTTGTTGAATTGAGCGCGGAGTGCATAATGGCCTCCGGCTACCTGAAATAAGGAGGCAGCTCACGTAAGACGTACCCTGGGCAATTGCTCAGAATTAAGAAAAAAATTTCACTCTCTTTTTATGAAGCAGTAGTTGTATAATATAGACCACTCGAAGAGCAAATAATGCCTAATTTTCTCAGAAGTCCAAACGAGGTAGGAGTTCACAAAAAAAAAACGAAAGTTCGAAGTGATAAGACGTCGTGGAACTATAGGAATTTCGATGGAACCGACGTCATTCCTTGTCGCCTTGACGAATACAAAACAGTGGCTCCAGCAACATTCCTCGTTGGTGATATCTCATTACTCATTTTATAAACTTAGACTAGGGAACCGGAAATATAGGCTAATAGTTGTTTACTCAGGCGGCAATTTTATTGACACTGCGTCCGTGGATCGTGCGCATACACGTTCCCACGAGTGGTTCGACACGCGAAAGAGCGTTTCTCTCCACACTGTAAACGCAAACTAGCCGAATTGGGCGTTTTAAGGGCTTAATACTACCTTCTCTTGGGACCGTACTCCCTTAGGGAGTATTAAGATCGGTGTAATAAAGTTCTGCGTCCTCAATTTTACTTCCTTGAGAAATTATGGGGATAAAAGGTGGAAGAAAGGAGGTAAATTCACGATCTGACGCCATTTTGTCAAATGGAGTTCAAGGACAGAAAACTCCTATTGCACTTTCTCGGGCATATCTTCCATTTATTTTATCCGAAGCCCTAGTGCCTTCAGTGCTGGCGTGCATGTATGCAACTGCGCGGGCGAAAGAAGTGTTTCTCAAAGTGCTTAATAAATTCATGAACGTGCTAATTAACGATTTCTTCGTCTCGTCGACTGATGCACATTGTTGTACGGAATGCACACTACCGCTGGGCTCGGGTTCACGATGCATTTCGACCACAGAATGACTTCGCTTATGTTGTTTTACCATCAAATCGAAGTTAAACTAAAAGTAGAAGCGTGTACACCCTCGATGTGGCCTATCGGCACCGCATGCACAGTCAGTGTACCCTTTTGGATGACGAATTGGGCACAGGCGGTGTGCGTCAACGCACGGAATAAGATCCGGGTGTTGAAAGAACCCGGCGAAAAAAAAAAAAAAAAAAAGAGAAACGAAAGCAAAACGCGACTCTCCTCAAGCGGCTGCTCTGAAAGGAACGAAGCGCCTTTGACCTTCGAACGGCGGCGATAAGAGCGGAACAACCATCGCACGCATGCGCGCGCGAGGGGAAAAAAGAAAGCAAAAAGAAAGAAACGCAAGAGAGCCGCGAGAAACGCGAGAAGTTCCGAAATGACAGCGGGTGCTACCGCAGGCTGGCCCCAGCGGCGTGCGTGAGTGATAGCGAAGCGAAGCCGTCATGGGATAACGTCGGTTTTGTGAAGGACGCCTTTCAACTACCCTGCTATGCGTCGATCATGTGTGCACATTTCGTGCCGGCAGCCTTACTGTGTTCTCGTCGCTGGACGTGAAATGTGTGGTTTGACGACAGTGCAACATGCACTGCGTGTGCAATGGTGTGGCAATGGCCAGGTGACTCAAGCGAGCAGCAGCTGAAGGGCGCGCCGCGTTCGCGGCACATTCAGGAACACAAATGGTACGTAATACTTATGTTTCCTCTGTTTGCGCGACCTTGTCGCTTGGGCAGCAGTAGGTGCTCTTCTGCACATTCTGTCGCGTCAAAAGTGCAATGAAAAGCGAAAAAAGAAAGGTCATTAAGCTCACATAACATTACATAGGTCAGCATTTTAAGGGAGTACTCACTCAAACTCACTCACCACAATTTTTTCAGCCTTTGCACTCACTCACGTTCACACTCACCTCCACTCACACTCATGAGTACTTACTCACGTTCACACTCACGTCCACTCACACTAATGAGTACTCACTCATACTCAACTCACCACGTTCAAATGAGTGTGAGTGAGTGTGAGTTGAGTGCACTCATGAGTGAGTGTGCCGAGCTCCATGGGTCGGCACCTGAAGGGAGTACTCACTCAAACTCACTCACCACAATTTTTTCAGCCTTCGCACTCACTCACGTTCACACTCACGTCCACTCACACTCATGAGTACTCACTCACGTTCACACTCACGACCACTCACACTCATGAGTTCTCACTCACGTTCACACTCACGTCCACTCACACGCATGAGTACTCACTCATACTCAACTCACCACGTTCAAATGAGTGTGAGTGAGTGTGAGTTGAGTGCACTCATGAGTGAGTGTGCCGAGCTATGCATAACAACGATGTGTGATACGTGTTTCGAATTGGCTGACCGCTTGGCGTGGCCAGCCAACTCAAGCGAGTGCGCCTTAAAACTGAATGTTTGTACGACATAATTTCCTTGCTTGCGATAAAGCATGAATGAAGCAGTGCTTCCAGGGAGTATACACTTAAGCAACAACAACAAAAAAAAAAAAGACAGCTGTTATCACGCGGTCATGTGGTAACACATGCATTAAGGCCAGATTTGCTTTATATTTATTCTGTTCTCATGCGCAGATTATGAGCAAGTAAGAATACTTTTTGACGAAAATTTTGCATTGTGCACTTTGTCCGTCTCCAACACAAAAAGTTAAATTGCATATCAAGGCGCATTGACATCATGAGCTTGTATACATTTAGCTAGAAAGAATAAGTCATGTTAATGACAGATTATGATGGCCATATGATGTGTAAGACATGTGCTTAATTACAGTGTGTTTGCTGAAGCACATGCATTTTATGGTATGGTCACTTCATTTGTCACATATCAGCACTAGAGCTTGCCAAGGTTACATGTTCATATTTATGGAATTTAGAAGATGTGTCACTTGTGCAAGGCTAATTTAATCACATTGAAATAAGTCAGTTGAATCTGTTGAACCTCGTTGTTGAATCACCTTGTTCCTTCCCTCTGGTTATTTTGTTTTACTTTTTGTTGCCATAGTGTTTATGATCAGCACACAGTATTCGGACTGTTGACACAATTTCTGACAAGGTAAACAGGCTGGTACTTTGTCCACGTCTTCTATTGTCGTCATTACATGTGAACTGTTTAATTTTGCCATGAATCAATACCAAGTCGCCCAATCTTCAGTCCTATACAGAACAACAGAACAGCTGTGATTGATGAAGAAGCTAGTGTTCCATGTGTTGTAAGTGATAATAACTGTTGGTGCGTAACATCCCAAAGCCACCACACGATTATGAGAGGCGCCGTAGTGGAGGGCTTCGGAAAGATAGACCACCTGGGGCTCTTTAACACGCACCTAAAGCTAAGTACCTGGGCCTGAAGCAGTCACTCCTCCATTGAAATCCGTTTAACTCCAAGGTTAATCATACTAAAATTTGCACCCCTTTACACTACAATGCTAACTTCACTGACAGCTAAAACTACTCGAATGATGGTACACAGGACACTTCTGGTGCTCTTTCGCATTTCATTACAGTTGTGTACTTTTTGCCCTCTGTACTTTAAGTGAAAAGTTCACAAGAAACTACTTAGCAGCATCTCACTATTGCAATTGTTTCGTGTTCTGTTTAAAGGTCTGCAATAGTATAGTCAAGTGTGAGTCTTTGCCAAGACATTCATATTTCTGGATATGAAAGCTTAATGGACTTCTTTTCTATTATTTTCAGGAAGACATTTCTGGCAAAGCTGCAAGAGTTGCTCACGCACTTGTTTGTGTACAAGACACTGTATTGTGGGAACACTCCCCTGTGCCTCACTCTACACTAACGAGGACCTGAAGTGTAATGCAAACCACAGAAAGATATACACACTTAGTGCAAAAAATTACAAAAATAAAGAACCATGCACTCACAGAATGAGTATGAACGTGACTAAAAACGCCATACACGTGTTAAATTTCAGTTGCTAGTACTGCGTTGTCCTGTTCCCTTCATTTCTATTTCTATGTGTGTTGCTGTTTTGTTTTCACTGTTTAACTATGAACTCAATTCCTGACTGCTTTACAGGCTCTATAGATTCGTGGTCAAATTCTATTCAACCACATGGCATAGCAAGCCCTAGGATCCAATATGCCAAGCCACCAGCCACTACTTGTAGGAAATTTTTAATTTTAGGCATGTGATTGCCTAATTTCAAGTTGACTTTGCAGCCATGGTAGTGGTATTAACTTTCAATGCGGTAATTATGCGCAAGCCATGAAGTGAGGAATTAAAGATGAAGAACTTTTTAGGTTGCTGATGACAGTGGCTGGCATGGGAATATTGTAAACATAGCTGTAGTAATTATGTATAATAGAAGTATTGGTATATTGCAGTTGTGTGATAATGGCAACAAATTCCCAAGTATATTTCTGGAAAACTGCATTCATTTTCAGATATTTGTGAGTAAGTATGTGCAGCCAGCCATATATGAATGCAATGTTATCATTTTGCTGGCATGGCTGAACGCCTTTACAAATTGTGGTAAGTGGATCTACAATCAACACCACAGGTCTATTTTGGACTTTTCTGCAGAACACAGAACTGTATGATGATGTGTGACATGTTTGATGCCATAGGGCAAACTAATTCAATTAAAATCTACAACATGCCTCCCTGCTTGGTTGCATATTTCTTAAAAGTAATGCTAGCCTTAATGTACTAGCTTAGTTGCTTTCATGTGCAGGCTGACACCAAGTTCCTTGTAGATCCCATTCTCTGGATTGTGTTTACATACTAGCACTGTGAAGTGCACATGTCAGTGTGCATTATGATGAGATTTGCCACACTACTTTCATGTTGCTTTACTGTTGTGAATTATATATAGTGCTTGGGCTGTACTGTATACGTTCTTAGTGTTTTGTATTGGGTGTAGGTTCTGTGCAAGAAGTTGGAAATATACATATGCTTACACTGACGTGAGAACTGCTACTGTTTTGATTCCAATAAAACATTGCGAACACTGTTTTTCTTATCATTCTTATCACAGCTGTTTCGTTGAAGAAGACGGCAATACTACATTTTTTCATTCTTGCTACATCATCTGTGCAAGAGGAGTGCCGCATACACTTGGACTTTCACAAGGGCAAAGTGCATGTGCATTAACTTTTTTATTTAACGGGAGACCTGTCACCGCTAATTTGGGGTGGTTGCACTTAACATTGGGGCATGCTTACGCATTCGCTTTAATGCATTTGTGTGATGTTAAACAATGAAGGTTAATTAGTAAGATTATAGGTAGTCTCCGAGTGTGAAAGCGACTAAATACTGAATTTGAGTTAGAGAATCACTGTGTGCCCCGCGAAAGTGCGAGTTGCGAATAAGTGCTAATTGTGGATGTAGATTATCGTTCAGCTACTCTGAAGGCGCTGCTGCACCTGCGTTTGGCTCGCGAGAGCACGCGCGCAATAAATGCACGTAGTGTAGGCGCGTTACAATGTCCTTGTAACTCGGGCATCTGCATAGGCGTGCACGCGGGGGGAAGTCTGCCCCCCGTGCATTGACTTAATAGGGAGGGTGGGCGCAGCGACGAGACTTCGTCCCCTCGCCCCCTTCCACCTGAAGAGGCACCCTGCGCACGCTTGTGGGCATCTGCGTGAGTAACTTTTATACGCTATGGGAGTCGTAGCGGTGAGCGCGCCGGTGGATGACGAGAACGATGGACACAGGCACGCTTGCGGCTCGCGCTTAGGGGCCGCTGACAGTCAGTCGCGGCAGAGTTTTGAAATGATAAAGATGTGTTGCTCAGTGTTTCGTCCTCGTCTCTGGGGGCTTCCGTGCGGCGGAAGGCACAGACCCCATCAATAGAAACACAGGCGGTCTCGTACAGCTCAGAACACGCCCCTGCCATGGGACGCGTGCAGCTCGCGGCAGAAACGAAAATAGCTCCACATCATACGCCCATGGAATGCACATATGTTCGGCCATCTGAGGATACCTTTTGTTACGCTGGTATCCACGAATTTCGGGCGAGTGAAACAGCGTCGAAGTACTCAAGAGGGCACACGTTTACAATTTTTCTAGCGGCACGACACGACGAACCGAATAGTTCGAAGCTGAAGGTGTTGACCTTGGCCTTCGTGACGCCCCTGAGTTTATGTACTGGCCTTGCGAAAGCGCGAACACATGCCGATGCTACGAGAACAAATGTTTGAGGTGTCGCAGACAGGTTAGTAGCCGCTTTGTAGATATATACCCCCCGTGAAAAAGTACGCAAGCTAGTGGTGGCGCTGTGGTGTAATGGATATGATGTTTGCTTTCAGTGCGTGTGGTCGCGAGTTCGATTCCTGTGTCGTGCGTGCTTGAATACATATGTCATATTTGTGCATGAATACATCAATGTCTATTTTCTAATATGTCCTAGCGATGAATAGTTGCAAGAAATGTCTCTGAAACGCTAGTATAGTGCCTGAAATACCTTTTTTTTTTCTCGCCCTCTCTCGGGCCGCGTATAAAGGGGGCGTTTTAAAAGCTCTCTAAAGAATCAGAAAAACTTCCAATGATCTCCGTTCAAGCCCCCCGAAATGAGTTTAAAAAACACCAAAGTTACCTCCTAAATTCCCTCTTTTTGACTCCGTTTACTTTGTAAACAAACCTTGTTAAGCCTTGTGCACCGCAAATCGACTGTGTATCTCGAAAACGGAGCTGTTTTATCGGCAGTATACGCTTAGCGAAGCCTCATTACTCAAATCTAAATCAAATACCAGCATTATTTGGGGATGAATGAGTTTAATAATGCAGGCCGACGGCTAGAAAGATTCGAAGTGGACGGCTCTCGCTTCAACAGGCACCGCCATCTTGCCTTGCGTACCCCCTAAAACCTCCTTTGGTAGGGGGTTTTGCGTAGTACCTTTAGGATGCAACTTAAGAGCCGGGCCCAAAACTCCCAAAAAGGCTCAAACCCGTTTGCTGTGCATACTGCTTTGTGTGCGCAGCGGACGAGTCC
>JALIZH010029589.1:0-15943 GCA_030522465.1 Rhipicephalus appendiculatus | reverse complement strand
CAAACAAACAAACAAACAAACAAACAAACAAACAAACAAGCAAACAAACAAACAAACAAACAAACAAACAAACAAACAAACAAACAAACAAACAAACAAACAAACAAACAAACAAACAAACAAACAGACAGACAGACAGACAGACAGACAGACAGACAAACAAACAGACAGACAGACAAACAAACAAACAAACAAACAAACAAACAAGCAAACAAACAAACAAACAAACAAACAAACAAACAAACAAACAAACCGAAAGGCAACGAAAGCACTGTTGCGTTTTCTGAAGGATACGGAATTCAGCACTGTCTATGATACAAACGAGGAACTGTTATACATCGGCTGAAACCATAGGCGTGCGCACGGGGGGGGGGGGTGCAGGGGGGGCGAGAAGGGGGGGCGCAAATTCAGACCTAGACATTGTAGGAGGGGGGCCCAAAGTCAGCCCCATACATTTACATAGTAGGGAGGGGGGGGCGCTGCGAAGAACCTTTCGCCCCCCCCCTCCCCCCGGAGGGGAACCCTGCGCACGATTATGGATGAAACAGTGACGTTTCTCTCCTCCTTTCCAACTTTCCTTCCCCTCCCCCCCCTCCTAGTGCAGAGAAGCTTTCCGGGCTAAACCCCGGTTAACCTGACTTTTATTCTTATTCTCACGCAATCAATGTCAAAAGTTTCTTTTTTAACTTTCCCGCTGAAATTTTCTATGAGGACTTTGCGGATTTTAATGTGTCGTTTCGTATTGTGACCACATTGGGTCAACAAAATTTCCTCAAATTAGGTACACTAAGGCTCTGGTTCCCTCATAAGACAATGTAATTAATTTTTACCGATTGGGAACTATGTAGGTCCTCGTGGCCGCCGTCAAAATGATTGTGTGGGAACATAAAGATGGCGTCGCCATTCGCGTTATCTATTTTCGCGTTTTCCCGCTTACCAAGTGTCTTTTCGCAGTAAGCGCCGTGTTTTTGGCACCGCGACAGAGTAATGTACTAACACGAGAAAAATCGTTTTGTTCCCGACCCGACTCGGGCGTCGGCTACGGTAGCGGCTGCTGGGGTGTCCCTCATGGATCGCCCGGCAGCTTAAACTCCTCAGGCCGTTTTATTAAAGTTATTGACTGACTGACTGATGCCCTTTAGTGTCCGTTTAAAGGCGTACATACACGATTTTGAGGCACCCCACAAGGGACATCTTTCGTTTCCATAGTGTGCACTGTCATCGATCTCCACACACCGGAGCGAGACAACACGTATACACTGTCGTCCTTTATGAAAGGGAACACACGAGCGCGTGGCCTGCGCTCTGCGGCGGCTGCCTACAGCACCATCAACCGAAAGCTAAGGAAAACACGTCCGCTTTTGGCGTCATATATTGGCGAACGAGATAACGAGTCATGGCCAGTAGACAAGCGCTGCTAGATTACGCTGCCTCTCCGCTATAGCGCAAGGGCAACGCCTCCAGCTTGCGCCGTGCTCGCACACCACGCTCGAGTTCTTGGCTGCAGACGACGTACTGCAGACATCGCCCCTTCCGCGAGCAGAAAGGGTAGAGTGTACTAGAACAGGGGGAGTGCCCGGAACGAGCTTCAAAAAGTGAAGCCCTAACAGGGTCAATCCGCTTGCGGCGCTGCGATCGGCAGTCTGCAATGTGTCGTCGTTTTAAGGGTTGCGCGCGGCTCCACCAATGTGGTGCAGAGGTAGAATGCCCGCTTCCCACTCGAAAGGCCCGGGTTCGAATCGCAGCTGTAGATGTTGAGTTTTTATTCTTTAGTGTAACTTATTATAGCTGTATTGTTTTTCTTGTTACTTAAAAGTAGCTGCAATTAGTACGTATTACCACAGAAATTAAGTGAAATATGAAGTAAAATGCAAGAGATCTGGCTCTGAGATCTTTGCGAATACGAGAAATCCCGGAGGACATACTTTACGTATTTGTTGAATGCCGTGCGGCGGCGCTGCAAATAATTACGCCCACTGTCAAATATCTTGCATTTTTACTTCATATTTCACTTAATTTCTGTGGTAATACGTACTAATTGCAGCTACTTTTAAGTAACAAGAAAAACAATACAGCTATAATAAGTTACACTAAAAAGAATAAAAACTCAACATCTACAGCTGCGATTCGAACCTGGCCTTCGAGTGGGAAGCGGGCATTCTACCACTTCACCACTTTGGTGGAGCCGCGCGCAAATCTTAAAACGACGACACATTGCAGACTACCGATCGCAGCGCCGCAGGCGGATTGACCCTCTTAGGGCTTCACTTTCTGTACATTGATGCTGCGGCCGTTCCGAGCACTCCCCTGCTCTAGTACACTCTAGAAAGGGAGAGTAATCTAGCAGCGCTTGTCTACCGGCCATGACTCGTTATCTTGTTCGCCAACAGACGACGCCAAAAGCGGACGTGTTTTCCTTGGCTGTCGGTTGATGGTGCCGCTGCAGAGCTCAAGCCACGCGCTCGCCTGTTCCCTTTCCCAAAGGACGAGTGTACAAAATATTTTACTTTGATTTTAAAGTTCGTCGCCCAGCATCTGCAAGCCTGCCCCCGCCGCAATGGACATTATCACGACAAGTCAGCACAGTTCACTGGGTTTGTGAAATTTGCGTCCTGCATGCAGCCTAAATCGCAGAAATCACTGTCAGAGTCTCTACACGACAATTAACTCATCGTCGTTTACGTGAACCACGTGCGGCTGACAGCAAACAGGCAGCTGTTGCTAGTATGTCGCGAATTGCAGTCTCCCCGTGACGTCAGACAGACTATATACACCGGGTGACACACAACCTGCAAAAGGTTGCCAATCGCCACGGAGTGGGCATGGTGTTCTCTGCGCCTGAGAAGCTTTCAAAGCTGTGCGCGCGCATTTCGAGCGGCGAGGAGCGCGTCAGCCTGTGTAGCAAAAAAGCATGCCAACCCGGTTGTGCAATGCGATGTAGGAGTGGTGTACGAGATCCCGCTTTCCTGCGGCAGATCTTATGTGGGCCAAACAAGCCGCTGCGTAAATGACCGCGCACGGGAACACCAGCTGTCGATCAAAAATAACGAAATGGCAAATTTGCCAGCGCATTGCGCAGCCTGTGGATGCGAAGCACGATTCCAACAGACCATGATATTGGGACATAGCAAAAACACGTGTGCTCGGGAGGTTTTGGAAGCGTTCTTCATTAACAGGAAAAGAGATAGCTGTGTAAGTGAGGCCTCGGTATCGCTCTACGGTGCAGAAGTGTCTTTTTTGATGACTAAGGTGCGTTAGCATGTGATATTCCTCGGTGTGTCTGTGCAGCTATGCGCAGCCTCGGGGTGTCTGCGCAGTTCGGTTTCCCTATTTAACCGACGCTCTACGTTCAATAAAAACAGTTGGTAGTGCGCTCGATCTGTTTAAGTGTTCCTTCCTTGTGTTGTCCTTTTCTATTTTAGCGCAAATTTTCCTGCATATAATGAACCAACTAGCCCCTCAAGATGTCCTGATCAGACCTCTCTTGACACGTCATTGCGAAGCCACCCCCTCGATACCGAAACCGAAATTGCTTTTTTAAGGTAGTGGTATTAAAAATATATTCAATGCATTCCCAACCACCACGACACTCTTTTTACGGTTCTCGACACCCGGCAGCGTTTTTATTTAGAGCAACAATAGGAAATTATTTAATATTTGTGTCAGTACCCCTTTAACCTCCCTGTATTTCCTTTGTCTTTCTCTATCTCCCTTTCTCTAAACGCTAGGGCTTCCTTGCCGCTCTGAGTGAGCACGATACCACCATGGAAACAACGCGAGTAAATTGTTCCGCATACCTTCTCCGGTGTTGAGCGTGTGGTCAGTCCTGGGTCCCCCGAGCCACAGGGCCGTGTCTCCCCTTGCCGGGTTTCCAGGCCATCTTGGGCGTCGCATTGAAGTAGTTCGTCCAGTCACACAGGCTCACTTCCTCGGCCTGCCCGAAGTCGCACGGCTCGGGCTTGGCGATGAACTCTGCGTGGTGCACCGACAGGTGGCGCAGGTCAACGTCACGTGGCACGGCGCGGCGCGTTTCCGTAACTTAAAGAGCACAGTAGGCGCGGAACTTTCCGGCGCCTTCGCGTGCGGGAGGGTCACGTGACCTCAGCAGAAACGTGACGTATGGCGTCATTGGTAGACGCAACCAATGAAATCAACAGCCGAGGGAAAAATAGGGAGCATTATTTGTAGTTTTTTGACGTGTGTTGTAATGCTTATGGCCTACATTGAAAGGAACTCAAACTGACCAAAAAGCGCCCTTTACATCGATGGGATACGAACCAACAACCTTCGAATTTCGCATCCAATGCTCTACCAGCTGAGCTACGATGGAGGGCGCTCCCTCGTCCAGTTCGTTGAGTATTTACGAGCGTTTAATTCCACACCCCCCAAGGCGGCAGGTGTGGAACACTCTTCGGCACGTCGCTGTCGGTTCAACTCTCGTTGATGCCGTGGTGCTGGTCACAATACCGAGAACCACGAAGGTACCAGCCTCCCAGTAACACGAGTGATGTTACGACACTGACAGTGCCAAAAAATCACTACCTATTAAGCGCAAGGCAGAAACATTCCCTATCATTGAAATTTCCGCGGTGTTACGACGTCAGACGTTGCGTTTTCGCTCAAGTCACGTGGTCATTAAGCATGTGACGGAGGCTGAATGTTCCCGATCCCAGGGAAGTTTCGCTGTTAAGCGTTCGGAAGCACACCGTGGCGCATCGTATCGGAAGTGGTGACACCTGTTGAATGCCGTAGAAAGGAAATTTTGCGATAAAATAAAAATGCGCGAAGCGGCGGCCAATTTGAGCCTCATTCGTAGCTGGCCAAGTACGACAGATCACAAGGCTTGCACAGTGGTCGTGCAAAGAACGAAATAAAGACGCTTACTTTCCGCTTCTTCTTCCTCTTCTTCATCCTGCCTCTTTTCCCGTTGCTGAAAAGAGAGGTGGTATACATATTTATTTTCTAACACACACACACACACACACACACGCGCGCACACACACACACACACACACACACACACACACACACACACACACACACACACACACACACACACACACGCTCGCAAACACGCACGTTCACACACACATACGCACGCACACAAACATACACACTCACACACTGACACACACACACACACACACACACACACACACACACACACACACACACACACACACGCTCGCAAACACTAGCACACACACGCGCTCGCACACACGCACGTTCACACACATACGCACGCACACAAACATACACACTCACACACTGACATACATACATACACACACACACACACACACACACACACACACACACACACACACACACACACACATACACAAACGCTCGCACACACACGCGCTCGCACACATGCACGCATACACGCACCCACAGACACACGAACACGCACGAACGCATACACGCTCACACACACACACATGCTCACACACGCACGCACACACGCAAGGACACACACATGCACACACACACATGGACACACACGCACGCTCTCACATGCACACACGCACGGACACACACCGACACACGCGCACGCACACACAGGCACACACGCTCACACACGCAAGGACACACACATGCACAGACACACACGGACACATGCGCACGCACACACATACACACACGCTCACACACACAATCGGGAACATGTTAGATCTGTGTAAAACTTTAAGGCGAAAACCTGCTGCACACATGGTAGTGCAGTGACTTACTATACAACCGGTGGACCAGACTTCTTGCAAGGCATAACGAGCCGCAGTGTCACACGCGTTAAATTACCATGAATTGAAAAAAAAAAACATTTCAGTGCAGACAAGCGGCACATTCACGCACGCACACACCCAGGTACTAAGCACGTACAACGCTCCCCGTGCCTGGGTGTGTGCGTGTGGGAATGTGCCGTGCGTCTGCACTGAAATATTTCTTGAAAATTTACCAACTAGCCCAGCAACAGGTTCTTTTACAATTATCTTGACGCTCACAGTCGATTCCAGCGTCGTGTCTCTCCTGCACTGAAGCTTTCGTGACCTGGCGTGACTTGCACTGCCTCCGGGATCGGCTCACCTTTGACCAAGCGACGATGCCGAATGATGACGCCATCATCCGACGTCACGTGATGACATCACCATACAATCTCCCGATGAGATCAGACTGACGTCACAAGTTTCTGCGATATGCGTCACGTCACACGTCACACGGAGACGTCATGACATGACGCATCAGTGAGGTAAGTGAGGTGGGTTTTTTATTCGCCCGCCATGTTTGGCTCACGGTGCGCCGTTCAACGACACACTTGAGGGTTTCGCCTAAACAGAATAGGCCACTTTGTTGTAGCGGCGACAACCGCAAGCAGGCAGAAAACTAGATTCTACGGCACCGTCCTGTTCGGTCTCCGATGCGAACCGCTATGAGGGCGCTCTGCGGTTTCTTAGGGAAACATGACTGAACGACACACTGACAGTGCAGTTACTGCGTTGATGTTTTGTTTTTAGACAGGGCTATCGGCATGACTTTGTAGCGTCGTTAGAGACTCGACATCCCTACCATTCTTTCACACCCCTTTTCCCCTCCGCAAGTGCACGGCATGTAGCAAACTGGAGATTTTCCCTGGTTAATCTCCCTGTTTTTCCTCTACCATTATCTCTCTCCCTTGTAGCGACGGCTCCTTAGTGAACAAATTATTCGTATTGGGCACAGAACAAGGCAAGCACGAAGACAAGACGAACGACAACAATGTGTTCGCCGTGCGCGGTTTTGTACGGAGATCACCTAGGCGTTTAATATTGTTGTCGTGATATTACAAATGGGGGGACATGTACCCTAAACTGACACTCGGCAGTGTGCAGGCGTACATCTCGACAAGTGGTATCTCCTTTCCTTATAACCACACCCACGACGCTGCGCCGTGCTCCCGTGTATGCCCCCCCCCCTCTCCCCCTAGTCACCTAAGTGGGCGGCGGGGGGGGGCTGAAGGGGAGCCCTGCGCACACCTATGGCTGCAGAAGCAAGTGGCTCTGGGAACCCTCACACCACTGTCCCTCTTGGCATCGGACATCAGAGCTCTTACAGCTGTATTCCCGGTTACTTTTGAGTGTGAGCTTGCCTGAGCGTGATAATGCCTGGCGTGACCGGGAATGTCTCACCTCCAACGAAGTAGACCTCTATCTGATAACATGATAGGTAGAGTGCGGTCGTCGACGGACAATTTGCAAGTGCCGAATGATCTACTGTGAGGACGTCTTCGCGCGAACTTTTACGTTATCTATGGAGAATATCTTTGTGCGAATATTTGTCTTTTGCGAATGTTTTTGTTGAGTGAACACTTGTTTGTGTAGAAATATTGGGACTAAGTGCGGGATTGTTCTTCCGTATGCTTATTTTGTGCAGTTTTATGCTTGTTCACGACTTTGCGACGGCAACCATCATGCAAGAATAGAGGAGAAGCCAGTACTATACACACGCAACGACCTTACGTAAATACATTAAATAGTAAAAAATCCGGACATCACAAGTTTACCTTTTTTTCTTTTTTGCTAGTCAGTAGCTGTAAACATTTTTTTATGTGTGTAACGTCCCGCACCTGCACAGCAGGTTATGTAAGACACTATAGACTGTTCGGCGAGCGCGGTACTTGAGAATAATGTATTGCGCTACTGTAGTTGGTGCGTTGACACGACGGAAAGTAGCGCGAGCAATCAGCAGATAAGCAATGTGTACTCTAAATTTCTTCATTTTCTGACTCTACTTTTCGCTTCATGTCGCGGTAGACGAGCAACTATGCGATGCGGTGAGTTATATATACACATAGGCTGTGCATACCTATCCACTTTTTTCTTCTGCTTTAGGGCAAACGCGACAACAGATCATATTAAACTCATACTTTACTAACAGGAAAAATCCAAACACTCACAAAAAAAAAAGTCCACGCATATCCACGAAGTGAATGATGATAAGTGGGCGAAGCGCGGGGGATCGTTCGGTAACCGTGAATCGATTCACATACACACATATGTTTCGACTATAGCAACGGTTTTCTAGCCACCATGAGAGCGGACAGTGAACGACGACGACAAAGCTAGGTCCTAAGGTCCATAACGTCTACGTTGAAATGGCCGACTAGTATAAAGGGTTTGTGCTTCTAGGTGTTTTATATTGTTCTGTCACAATTACGATTGATATTAGTGTATTGTTAAACCTATTGTTGTCATATGCATTTTTTGGGCCCCTGCGCTCCGACTAAGCACGTCGGAAAACGGATGGACATTGTACGACCAGGGTTGCCAGGTTGGGCTATAAATAGCCAAATTGGGTTACTTTTTTCTGGAGTTGGCGGGACTTTTTGGTCGTTGGCTATTTGGCTACTTTTGGGCTATTACCTGCCATCGCTTCAAACGCTCATTTTCCAGTGCCTTTTCTCACTCTTTATAGGTTGTTGAGCCTCAATGTCGATGTGAATCAAATGTTTACGTGTATAGTTATCTTTCATTCATTCTTTCTACTATACTTTCCCTGTCCTTTTCCATTCTTTCGGTATCAGCAGCCTTCACCAGACAGTTGCGGCTGTCAGTAATAATGCATTCCTTTCCTTTCAAAGCGAAGCTTCCTTTGCCGGTTTCGCGTGGCTGCTGAGTCGTTCATTCTCACGGCGGATAAATTAAATTTAATAATATCTGGGGTTTTGTGTCCCAAAACCACGATATGATTAGGATAAATTAAATTTGTGGATTTCAATCAAAGTGTAAATGAAAGCACACGCCAAGAGGCTTAAAAGATTTTTAAGCGTTATGCCTGCAATCACCAAACTCTACTCATCACCGTTGGTTTTAAAGGATACAATTTAGCACTCTACATTTGTTTCACTTGAAATGAGTCCCGACATAAGCGTTCGATGTGATGCGCATAGTTCAGCTTTAGTTATTCGCTTTATGTAATAAACAAGCCATTCTTCTCCTCCATGGGGTTCCCCTTTCCTTTGGTAGAGTCCTGAGATTGTGGCCTCACTTCAAAGAAGACAGACAAATAACTCGCTAGACCCTTTATAAAGTTGATTATCTACCTACAAAGAGCAACAATAAAATACAAATGCCAGCAAACAAGGCGGCATTTCACTTCCGTTTCTCCTTTTTGCAGTAGATATGCGCTCTTCATTGAGGAGCAGCAGACTCGAATACATGCATGTCATATCGGTAACTCTCTACAAAAGGTGTTGCTTGTTTTAATCTGGCTTTTATTTGTTGATCTTGCTTCATTTCATTGTTTTGCTCATTTATGAACTCTATCTGTATTAAAATAACAAACAGAAACCTTTTTCTATAATGAATTCTTTTTGGCTATTTTGGGCTATTTTTATGAATTACATTTGGCTACTTTTGGGCTACTATTGGGGCTGAATTTGGCGGGTTGCTCTCTGAGTACCTGGCAACCCTGTGTACGACCCTAAGGCCCGTATTCTGAAACGCTCCATACCTTAGACCATAACGTTCCTTGTCATTTTGTTACCCAGTGCAGTGATACCTGAACTGCTGTTACTAGTATGCAATAAACTTCCCTGTGTTTCTCCATATCTGAAGAAGTTCCTTGAAGGAGCCACCGTATTCTGAGAGCTTCCTTTGCAAAGGGCCGCCTCAACAAGTCTGGGAGCGAGAGTGCGTGTGAAATATTAACTAAACGTTCGCTTTTAAGCAAGAATAACGAATATTTTTATGCATACCGATGAATAATAACATGTACAATGCATTCTCGCGATATGTGTGCACATCCTTTTCCGTTTATTTAACTTTCGCCTGTTGCAGCAGGCAAAGACAGAATGGTCGAGAAACCTTGGAGCTCATTGTTTTCATTGATGCATTTCAACGGCCTGTTACTTGGGTGCGAGAATAAAAATCATTTAAAGTGTTGAAGACGTGGGTGAGATTGATTTTCATGACCAAGCAGTGTTAAGCTTGTGAAATTTCCTCAATTTGGTGCAAATCTGTCTCGAATGTACTTATGTCCAAGTAAATTATTATGTTCACATTCTGAACGAGGGCATGTTTTACGGGTAATGCATCGCGTTTTTGTGGATCGACCTATTTCAAACAAAACGAGACAGTCTTACCCCAGCGGTTCCCAGGAACCCAAGTCCTGAAAGTATTCAGATATATGTGGACGAGTTCTTAGCAGCCTTACAGCGCGGTGCCTCGGGCTTGCATTCTGAGTTGTCACAAAAGGTTGGAATATTTGAAGATTGTCTGTCTCCCCAGGTCATAACACGCAAGTTCGATTTCCCCAGTTATCATGTTTGCGGAACATGTGAACCAGGCTCTTACAATCAAAGGGGTCGTCGTCGTTCGGGCTTGCTTCTCCTACGCATTAAAGGAGTACGGACACGATTTTGAGGCATCCCGAAAGGGACATCTTTCGTTTCCATGGTGCGCACTGTCATCGCTCTCCACTCACCGGAGCCAGACAACACGTACAAAATATTTTACTTTGATTTTAAAGTTACGTCGCCCAGCATCTGCAAGCCAGCCCCACCACAATGGACATTATCACGACAAGTCAACACAGTTCACTGGATTCCTGCGTGCAGCCTAAATCGCAGAAATCACTGTCAGAGTCTCTGGACAATTCACTCATCGTTGCTTACGTGAACCACGTGCGACTGATAGCAAACAGGCAGCTCTTGCTAGTATGTGCGAGTTGCAGTCTTCCCGTGACGTCAGACCACTCTTGACACGTCACTGCGAAGCCACCCTCTGGATACCGAAACCGAAATCGCTGTTTTAAGGTAGCAGTATTAAAAATATATTCGACGCATTCCCAAGCACCACGACACTCTTTTTAGGGTTCTCGACACCCGCGTTTTTATTTAGAGCAACAACCCGAAAATATTTAAAATTCGTGTCAGTACTCCTTTAAAATAGTCCTGCCACAGAGTGGGCGCCAGCTTTCAGGCGTACGTCACCAACACGTCACTCGCCGGTGTCACGACCGATTACTAAACTCACTGGGTGAGAGAATCTGCAGAAAAGGAAAGGAGGGTTTCCTGGGCGTACATTGTAGCGCATGCGGCTGCACCCCCTGGGTTTGCTATACGACATACGTGATTTTCTCCTACCCGGACGGCCGCACCTGCATCATTGTGGAAGCAGCCGGCATGGCATGCGGAGGATGTGGGCGCACACGAAGACATCGTTAGCCTAACCCAAACAAGCGCTGTCATTCTTGGAAGACGCGAGCACAAACGGTGGGTGATGAGGGGGGCCTTTCTCTAAGTACTGTTTCGCATTCCTTGTGTCTCCTCCTTCCTTTTTTCTCTATCCCTGTAAAATACCATGTAGCCGCACATTCGGAAACACGCCAGGCAAGCAATTTTTGAGCAACAATGAGGATAGAATAATAGCGAACTCGTGCAGAAGTACGAGGATCGATCGAAAATTAGAAATCGGAAACAGTGCCACTGCCAAAGTACTGCAGGGAAGCGCCCTTTCAGTGCAAGTAGCAAAGGTAAGGAGGCGTGAAGGTTGCCCTAGCGCTACCTTAACTTGAGGGAGCACCAAGGAGGGCCTCACTGAGGGGGGAACCTTGGTAAGGAGCCTTCCAGAATACGCGATAAGGCGTCCTCAAGCAGTTAAGGCCCCCTCGCTGAGGTAAGGAGCGTTTCAGAATACGGGCCTAAGGTGCTTCGCCCTTAATGAAACATTGGTGATAGCCTGTGAGGTAAGAGCCTTGTGAAGTTTCCCGCGGAACCGAAGTCTAGAGTGAACTCCCCACTTAATGGTTAAAGATAATTAACTTGATGAACAGATCAGGTACTAAGTTTGAATGTGCGAGATAGTTGAATGTAGGAAAGTTTTGTTGATTATCTGTTTTCAGAGTTGATATCGGTCTTTAACCTCCACTTCATGATGTTAATGCGCTGTAAAGAGATGGGTTCGCACTTTTTTTACATCTATATCTCCACAAATCTGCTAAACGATGGAAAAAAGAATTGCAATAGAATAATCCCCTACCACGCTGTCGTACCAGATTGTTCCGGCACAGTCACTTGCCATCAGCGTATCACGGATTAATAAAGACGAAAGCCTTAAATGCCTCATTAAACACGAAAAGTGACCGTCCCCGTCGTCAACGCGAGTCATGCACAAAGATCGCACCATGGTAACGCCCCTTATGACATCATCATGTTGTCACAGGCCGCTAAAGTTTGTGACGTCGTCGTGACATCATCGTGGTGTCATTATGACCTTACATGATGACGTTACGTGAGAGCAGAGTGGGCCAGGGAACAAACCGGGGTTCAGGATATCATAGTTGAAATCAGGAAGAATAAATGGATATGGGCCGGGCACGTAGCGCGTCGGCAGGATAACCGCTGGTCATTAAGAGTAACTGAGTGGATTCCAAGAGATGGCAAACGCGTGAGGGGGGAGACTGAAAAAACTAGGTGGGCAGATGAGGTTAACAAGTTTGCAGGGATAACGTGGCAGCAGAAAGCACAGGACCGGGTTGATTGGCGAAACATGGGAGAGGCCTTTGCCCTGCGGTGGGCGTAGTCAGGCTGATGATGCTGCTGTTGATGATGATAATGATGACGTCATCACATGATATCATTGTTTGTTGGAAGGTGGGCCGATAACGGAGACATTGCGAAACCACGTGAGGTGCAGAAGTACGAAGCTACTTTGGGTGCGGAAAACTTTCGGGCGAGATCAATAGAATCGACGAAGAAGAAAGATATGGCTTTCGCCTTGCAGATGCATAAGGGACGGCGTGACTTTTAGTACCATTTGTTGTGCTTTTACTTCGCTGTGATTACAACGAGTGTTATTCAGAGTGTTTATGAGCCCCGCAGAAGCTGCAATAGTGCTTGTTAGACCGCATCACCAATGAATTACCAAATTCAAAAAAATCTTTTCTGAGTTTATAGGCAGTAGCAGTACACCTCATCCTTGCTGCTCATATTTTATTTTCGCAGCAGTAGTTTGATACAATTTTATTTGTGACTGATGTTTATTATAAGGGCGAACTTTGTAGGCGGCCTATTAATCACGATGACAAATGCAGCGGAATACGTTAGAGCTCCAGATACGGCAAACTAACTAAGGTTACTGAATTTTTACGCAGGAAGCACTCCTAAAGTGACAATACTTTAATTATGGTCACTGGGGACACGAGAACGTAATGAACGCCTAATATAACGCGGATCAGATGTCTGTTGAAAGGTTGCACGAGACGCCGTGGACGCACAACATGACACCAACATGGTGGCTTGGATGACGTCGAAGCAGTGTAATCACGCGGCGACTGACCTGCTTCAGTGCGATAACGACATCGCTGGAACGTTATTGGGCCTCTGTGCATGAATAACGGAGGAACAAGCATGCGATGTAGCGATAACACTAACGTGACATCACAAAGTTCGCGTCTCAACATGTTGGTGCTCTAACGTGGCTCTTTCAGGATGTCAGTGCAAAATATATCTTGTTGTTAGAAGGATAAAAGCCTCAAATCCATTAGTGCTGTCGACGAAAAAAACGACGCAATATTTACCAGATTGATCCGCCTTTCTTAATAATAATATCTGGGGGTTTAACGTCCCAAAACCACGATATGATTATGAGAGACGCCGTAGTGGAGGGCTCCGGAAATTTCGACCATCTGGTGTTCTTTAACGTGCACTGACATCGCACAGTACACGGGCCTCTACCATTCCGCCTCCATCGAAATGCGACCGCCGCGGCCGGGATCGAACCCGCGACCTTCGGGTCAGCAGCCGAGCACCCTAACCGCTATACCACCGCGGCGGACTTGATCGCCTTTCTTATCCGCCTCACTGTAACGTCTAGCATATTTCTTTTTTGGTTCCTAAACACTTTTTTTTTCTTTTTATGTGATTCAGGCAAAAAGTAAGAACACGCTACTGTTCAAACGTGAGCCCCTATCACTGGCAGCGATGTCGAGATATTTAAGTGATAAATGTCTGGGACTTAATAACGGCGGTAACCATGTGATCTTTCGTAATTCTGCTTGTAAATCATGCCTCTCTTTCTACCCATTTTGTTCCTGCAAGCTTCGCGTCCGTCAAGCATTATCTATAAATCAAAGCCACGAATTTCTCGGAGCGAAAAAAAAATGATAGCAAAAAGCGTGCAGGGCACGATATCGCTTAATTATTACCGTTATAGCTTAAACTTGAAAAAAAAAAGTCTGCATCTATACTCTGTTTCACCACTACCGTTTAGCACTGCCAAAGCTACGGGGCGTAAACATGCCACACGCTTGCGCAGGAAAACATAGATCCAGATATAATTGCCTTGCAATTCACAAGGTTGAGACATATGCCTTTGTTTAGCATCTGCTTCTGCACATCAATAAGTAATTTGCTTCTTCTTCATCGCATTTACGTCGTATTTCTTTAATTGCTGTATCGGTAACCAGCGGTAACTGTGGTTAAAAATCAACATGGCAGCGCCCATACAGACGCGACCACCCGCTTCGATCCGAACTTGCCCTCGACGCTCGCCCAAAGCTCTCACAGCAACAAATGAATGGTGTAATGAGCTATCGCTTTGCGTCATCTCACGATCAGGACTAAGTATCAGGTACGCTCTGTCGATATTGGCGAGATAAGCTATTGCTTTAACCACGCCTGCTAAGCCTAACGCGACGAGAATTTGATAGCGGTTCATGGAAATAGCGCAATGTAGTCACGAATACATTGCTGCCGAAGCTCCAAGACACAAATCTAAAGCAAATACAAGCGTCTGTTTGGAACTTAAGGGCCACAGAGCGCACGACGACGACGTGATAAACTCGAGGCGGAGAGCAGCAGCCGCGATGAGTGCAGCCATGTTCTATTTTTTCGGCGCTGCCATCTGCTCGCTGAACGTGTGCGCGCAGACGCCAGGGGGATGCTAGCAGACGACGCGGCGCGGATGAATACATGTGGAGGGGCTAATCGCCCTTCCTATTGGCTAAGGGGCCCTGTAGCCTCCACAGTGCTGAAGGGAACTTCTGAAACAGAGTATAAAGTGAACTGCTTGTCCGCTTTTTGATCGCTTCGACATCTCGCAATACAACTTCGTCGCTAACGACGGTAACACGCGATCAGTGTGCACACATGCGAACGTTTTGTTATCTCAAAGAAATGCTAAGCGCATGCGCGCACATTCAAGCACTCACCAAGAAGTCTCGCTCCAGCTTTGTATCCGCCAACGGCGTTTCCGGAGTCGAAGTCACCGACTCTTCCGTAGTCGCCACGGGCAATACCACAGACTCGTCCCTCTCAATTAAGGACGTGACCGTCGGTGCTACATCCAGGAGAAACGGCAACTCCGTAGTGGTCGTCGTCGTCGATGCAGTGACATTCGTGACGTTCGTCGAAACCCCGTCAACTCGACGGCGATCTTCAGGTCTTCTGTCTTCGCGTCTCGAAGTTCTGTTCGTCGACAAGACGGCAGCCGAGACTGTCGGCACCGAGCTCCAGCTCTCGGAACCCATCCTGTGGGTGACATCATCCCCCGGGCATCTCGAATCCACAGTCCGGTTCCTCAGCCGCTGTGACCACGACGCAGTAGCAGACGCTCAGCCAGAGAACCACGGACGACATCTCCGACCATGTGCTAAGCCTCGTTTCAGAAGACCAGGAAGGACAAGGCTGACGACGCCGACGGATCGGGGGGGACCACGCACTACATGCCGCGCCTCGTCCGATTGGGTTAGGAGAAACAAGACAGATGATGCCAAAGACGACGATAAATCAGCGTCTTCTGTCGGTTGTAACACAACGAGACCTCATCTTCTACCGGAAGCACATTGATGCGGAGTTAGGACTAACGCGTTGACTAGTCCTTAACCAGAAGCCCACGATCGCGCTGTTCGCCCTTCTGTCATCTAGAGCAGACGACGCGACCTGACATCATCCCGTCTGCCAGAAGGA
>JALIZH010029587.1:0-32627 GCA_030522465.1 Rhipicephalus appendiculatus | reverse complement strand
GCCCATGTACATAAGTCGAAATTACCGCAGCGCTCCAGCAAGGCGTCCGTCATAACGATATCGTGGTTTTAGGACGTGAAAAGCGGGCATATAATTATAATATTACTTTCTAGCACTGAACTTGGACAACACCAGTGTCACTGTTTCTGCAAAATATTTTGTGCCTGCTTGATGTCGGCGAATCCTACCACACAAAGGCGCATTGTACTCTTTCTACCTTTCACTGGGATCATTGTCCAATGGGTGTCCATGCCTTCTCCGCAAGATCAAGCACTCTACAGAAAAAAGATGACCGTATCAAAAAAATTCACCGTGGAGATCGTTCAGATAACAGGGGATGTCGTTTTCAAATAAATATATATATTTCGATGAC
The DNA here is from genome assembly GCA_030522465.1 of Rhipicephalus appendiculatus. Classification (NCBI taxonomy): domain Eukaryota; kingdom Metazoa; phylum Arthropoda; class Arachnida; order Ixodida; family Ixodidae; genus Rhipicephalus; species Rhipicephalus appendiculatus. Next base: position 32,254 of record JALIZH010029587.1, on the reverse strand, counting down.
GCGCCTAGGTCCCACAAAAGTTTTCTGCCATTTTCTTCTGCGCACTACAACATCATTAAGCGCTCCATTACAATAGCTTGAATGAAGGTGGCCCTTAACGGATACAGTGAGAACGAAATAGGGCATGTTATAGTGAGCAAGTACCATATTTGAGTAGCATTGCTGATGTCAGAGCAGAATACTTGCAAAATACAAGCAGTCAACAGCAATTTAAGCAGAGGTTGGCTCTCTTACATGCAAGAAAAGGCAAATATTTTAATGCATGGCCAGCAGCGCATCCGTGAAATAGTTTTTCCCTGACCGAAACATGCCAGCCAGCCTGTGACCACAAGTTAATCGATCGATCAAAAACGAACAACATTAAAATAAGAAGCACAGGCAGCACTTTGTTCGGTGTATTCCCGCGTTGGTTGAAATATCATTCTTTGTTGCGGGTGTCTCTAGGTAGGTGATACTGGAAAGTTCGCTAATAATTGCACGCACGAGCACTTCAACAAGTGCAGTGGTCCCACTCTTGCGCCAAATGCGCGACACTGCGCCAAACTAGATTTGCTGCGCCATCCTGATAAAAAAAGCACAATTTGGCGCCTAAATGCGCCAAAACGCGCCAAAACGTTGCCTCCGAGACGGCACGGGCGGCCCGATCTCCGAGGTCATGGCCGAAATTAGTGGCAGCGCGTAATGCGTGCGGCAGTAGTGGTATAGTGCCTAGAATATACTGGCTAGTGTGCTGAGCGGAGGGGGGTTTCCAATGGGAGGAGGTGGCAGTGCCGGTGATGCCTTCCAACTTTGGCCGGTAGGCGGCGACGCTTGTCGCAAAGGTGTAGCACACGCGCCGGCGTCGCGGTGTATGTTAGTGCCTCCGCAGCTTATCAGTGCTTCGTGCCCCGTGTCCAAAGTTGTCTCGGTGACGTTTGCGCTGTTTTTTACCGTGTTCGCGCTAATCTTCGTGTATGAACGTGTAAATGGGAACTGCAAAGAGTAATTATGCGTGTGTTTTGCGTTTTGCACATTACTCATGCTTGATGAGTTCATGATTATTTAGTTGTGGAACAGGGGGGATTTTCAAAGTGAAGTTCAGATTACATTTTCAGTTATTGAGGTGGGGTGAAACTTTGAAAGTGAGTTTCAAATCTTGGCTATACAGCAGTGGTAATGAAAGCTATGACTAAAATTTGCGAGGTATTTTAAAGGTGGACGCAGGTTGCATTAGAGCCCAGAGATAGTTCGAAATTTTTTAGCATTTTTTATTTTTCTTTGTTTTTCTACTAATGTACTTCTCAAATAAGATCTGCCATCTGTGGATCACTGAAATTTTGCAGAAAGGTAGCGATTAAGGCTTTACAGAACTGGAACTAAAATTGTGAACAAAAATTAGATTTGTCATGTTTTTTTTACGTTTGTTGATTTATGAAAATGGCCACATAATGAATGATTTTTTTTATACTAAACATTACAAATGCGCATAGGCTACTGACTCTAGAACCAGTTATGTTAATGCCATTATAGTTAACACATGGAAATCTTTGTTTTCCTACGCCCGCTAGTTCCCGAGAAAAGTGTACAGAATTTTTAAAAATGTTCTTTTGAGAAAAACGCAGAAATAACGTAGGAGTACGCGCGCATTACCTGTGACTGTGTCAACAAAAAGGAGACCTAAAACTATTTTTTGAAACCGCGAGTGCCCAAATGTGATATATTTTCTCAAAGAAATGCTCTATTCGATCATTTGAAATTCCAAAATTGCATTTTTGGACCACAAGAAGTCTCACCCCACCTTAAACTGTTAATTCATTGCGGTTTTATTAAAAGCAAGCACGCATAATACTCACAAAGATGCTTTGCACGAAAATTTTTTTCAGCCATTCACACTACTAGACTATGATGAAATGATCTAATGGAGATGTTGTTCTTGACTAATGACCCCTGTTCGTTTTATTCGCATTTACCTTTTCTGAATCCTATTTAGACTAGCTTGTGTTCATCGCATGTGGTCTAGAAAATACGGATGCCATGCTGGAAAACGTGGAACAGTGAAAGTGACCCCACCCCTCCGTACATATGCATATGAACCATTCTCTGTTAACTACAGACTTGCTGATGTAGTGCAACAATGCAGTAGGTACATCTGAACTGCGGAAACATCGAAACAACCGATCCAAAAGTATGAGGCCTATGGTGATATCTGCAGAACTGGACGAACACCATTCATTTTGTTGGTGAAGCGAACGATGTGCGAAAGCTAGTGTCATAATGTTTGCAAGAAAGATTAGTGCATTTGTGTAATACAAGCGTTACATGGACATTTGTGATTACTGTCGACCCGCTCCGGCTCAAGTATCTGCTAGCGATTAAGAATTATCGTGCCACGACCCGACTACCTCGGCACGTGTAGGTTATACACTCTGCAAGTCCATGATGGCGCATCATACCGAGTGTGATGCGCCGCTAAAATAATAAAATATGACCACGACTGAGAGGTTCGAAGTGCAGTTAACTGGATCGACTTCGAGTAAAATCACTGCGTTGAAAACAGCGCGAAAACGGGATGAAGGCTAAGGGACAAACAACAGAAGCGCTGTTCCTTAGCCTTCGACCCGTTTTCGCGCTGTTTTCAACGGAAGGAGATGTACCAACTTGCGCTTCAAGACACTATTCTACGAGTAAAATCGCCAGCGAATGTTCCCGTGTAGCAGCGAAGAATCCGAGTCGGACTTGATCGCGATCGAAATTGCCGTGAGCCATCCTTACGACACGATTTCTTGCGTCTAACGCGTCTTGCGTCTTTCGCTGATTGTTTTCAACGGGCAAGTTGGGTGTGTCGGAGTATATTCATTGCGACTTTTCTACTTCGCTTTGGTGGTGAAGCAGAGAGTCGCGAAAACTAGCAGACGACGTGAGGTACGTGTGAAACGCTTCGTCGTTTTGTAGTGCCGAACCACTTGAGGATTTTCTGCGGGCAGTAATTTGGTGCTAAGATTTTCCCCGTCCGGTCAAGTGCTTTGACGAGTGTGTTAAAAGCAACGAAGAACAGTACATTCGCGGCAGAAAGCGCCGTGCTACGCAGCTGAAAGCGGAGGAGCCGCCGACGCGCGGGGGGACCTTAGCGAGTCGCAGCGCCGCTATGCGGTGACTGTGGGAAGGCATCAGCGCGATGGCCACGCCAAAGCGCCCGCTCAGCACACTAGCCAGTATATTCTAGGCACTATAGTAGTGGCCTGCAAACGGGCGTGACATGCTTGACGAAGCGGCTTAATAAATTGTGATCGCAGTAATTTGAATTTGCTTCTCGAGACGTTTTCAAACCGCGCGGCCCATGTGCCTGCTTTCCTTAGTGTGCTGGTGGTCCCAGAGAACACCTGGCGGTCCGTCGTGCGCACCCATGAAGGAGAGAAGAGCTCAGGAAGGAGCGCTCGTAGCGCCCACAAGCCAGCCTCCTCCGAAATATCTCCACGTGCGCAGCAGCTACGGGATCGCTTTAATATAAAACTTCTGTCGCCATCTAGTGGCTAAGTACGGCTCGCTGAAGCATATTCTATTCCTGTGGCGGCACAGCTACGAAGCCGAATCACGCACTTTTTTACTACGCTTCTGCATGTAGTCCGCGAACGCTAACTTTTATATACTACGTAGCATAAAAGAAAACATAAAAACAAAAGATGTAGTTATTATTTTCAAGATCGTTAGCATTGTTATCAAGAAAGCTTATTCCGTGCGGGAGTTTCGTTTTTTGCTGTTTCTAGTTTTCTGGTTTTCTGGTGTCATTTTACCTTTTTCCTGTCCCGGTTAACAACGATGGCGTCGTTCGGTTGCAGCAAGTTCACATCGTGGCTTGTGAGCGAGGATGAGGGCGTGTTCGCTGGTGATCTGTATTCATCGAGCAGAAAGAAAAGAAGACAGCTGTGCGTCCTCAAATGTTTTGTTCCCCGCATATGCTATCACGGACAAAGAAGTTGTGTGGGAGTGATACCCTCAGCGCAAGTGGGTCTCTCATCGCGATAGGCACCCGTCAATGCAGTTTACGAGGTGCGACGGTAGCGCCAGAACACACAGCCTAGCGAGTAGACGCAGCAAAATCGGGTCCCCCACTGCGAGCCTAGCGAGTAGACCCAGCAAAATCGAACCCGCCAGGCACAGCTGCATCTTTGTTCAAGTGGGGGTAGGGGGTCACGGGTGATTATGGACGCACCCAGGAAGCGTGCGTTGAAACGGCTGCCAAAAGGGAGACACTTGAGCGCGTCGATGTGGTATGCGAGCGTTTCATTTTCTTGGTATCCCTGGCGGTCGGTATCGTCAATGCTGAGGCGGCCCACAAGAGCTCCATCGCGCCCTCTGGTCAGTGACGGGTGCCTATAGCCACCTTGAAAGTAACACCGGCGACCTGTCAGTCTTCAGCAAGATCAGCTGCTTGAAAGCAAAATTGCGATTGGAAACTGTACGTAAAAACAGTGACCCTTTTCGTAAATTGCGTTCCATACGTGGTCGGAATTTCGGTTGCCTGATATTGTTGATACAATCACGCTAAAGATCGCGTATTGTAACACCGTACCCGTCGGCGTCTACGCCGGGAGCGGTTCTTGGCGCTTTGCGATGACAGCGATTTTTGAGGATAAAATTACCAGTACAAAGCTTCGCCTGGGCAACAGGCGCGTTCATGTCTATTATGCGGCTAACTGCCAAAACAGCGTTCTTGACCGAGTAAGGAATGCGCTTCACCCACTTGGATTTACCACGGCCGTGGATTTACGAACGTGAGACGCCCGCCTGTCACCGGTCGTGGCCAAGATATCTGCGACCAATCGATGCCTTCGCGTCCACAAACAAAATAACGTGAGCGTCTCCAGAAAGTTCTTGCGTCTCCAAAAGAAGAAAAACGACGATACCGACCCTGTATTCATCAAAATTTAGGATATGGTTCCTTACCATTGCATTGAATTTCCTATCACACAGTTCCTGCTCGGCCGTGCCCTCCCCACCCCCCCTTTTTTTTTTCCAAAATAAATCTGACCGCTTCAATAAAGTTGCTTCCTGCGTTCCTTAGCAATAAAGAATATTTTATTGCTTTGAAAAAAAAAGCCAAATGCAAGCATTACTGTATCGTGCTCACTTTTACCGCGGGCTTGAACCGCTGGCACGTTAGCGTTATGCTGGAATTCGCAGAACACAGCAATGATGTCATGTATTTTTCCTTCACTGCTGCGTCCATAAGTATCTCAAGGCTTGTCATAGCTTTCGACTAAAGCTACATATAACCTCTCTTTTAATACACTATTTCAAAAACAACATCATAAAGCTTGGATGTTCGTGCGAAAACGTACATGTTGGATGCGCTTGCGAAACCGAAATCGCCCGCAAACGGACTACTTGGCGTAGGAACACATGCGCAGAAGCTCCGCCCACGTAGCTTTGGCTGTGCTGCCACATAAAGTTGTCGCCAGGTATAGCTTGTCTGAAAATATGGCGAAGCTAGCAGCTGTCAACTTAATAATTCAAAAGATGTGAGAGGCCATGGTCTCAGCAGCTCCTCAACTGTATTTTTTAAAATAAAAGTGCAGGCCATTTGTGACCAGGTTGGTTGTTCTCATTTCAACTAGAAATATACAAATTTAGTTATCACCTTTCGTATTTAGGGGCATAGCAGTATTGTTTCAGAGCATGCCAGTATTATTTGGAATGATGTTTGTCAATCTAAGTGTTCGAAATCTCTTCAAGTCGTTAGCATTATGCGTGCAGTTGCTTCAAAGTGCTCCGAAATTCATATTTAGGTGCTCCGAAACTGCTCCAAAACTGAAATTTTCCTGCTCCAAAAAATTGCTCCAAATCTCAGTTCGCGAGTGGCACCACTGCAAGTGTTAAAAATAAGCTAGCTATAGTGGTCTCTTCATTGCAATACTTGCAGCTTCGAACCGTTATTTAATGATATTACATTGATCTGAAAATATCCTGATGAATATGTTGATCCTATTTCTAAATCTGCAAACCCAAAACAGCCGGGAGGCACGTGTAAGCCTCCGCACAATTTGCGTTATTACATAGGTACGATCTGATTCCTCATAATTATTACCTCTGCAGAAGGTGAAGTTTCATGTTTCGCCTGTTCATTAGGGTTAGTGTAGGCGAATATATATGCTGAGTAAAAATACAGCTGCGGTTACTCAGTGCCGAGGGCTATATCCTTTCTTTGTCCAGTCGTTTGACGCCCTGTTTCTGCTCGTAACCTATGTCTTAGTTCATGATAACTGAGGGCCGTGCGAAATACACAGCACAGAAGAAAAACGAGGACACGGGACGACGGCCTACTAATAACTGAAACCTTTATTCAGGAAAACCATATTTTTAACTCACTTACACATGAAAAAACCAAAAGACTGTGATGAAAACCACACAACTCTGATGCTCAGGCATAACGCCTCCACGCAGTCGGAGTTTGTAGAGCCTTCCTTATCAGGCGGGAGGGACCGATTCGCACTAGTCACCCATCTATTAATCTGCAGGAGGGTCTTCAACGACACGTGTGGTTATCCTACTGAGCGCCTGTATGTTTATTATTTTCATTTGACTCTTAGTTTTCTCTGGTATAAGTGCGTTATAAATATGTTTTTCCGGAATAAAGAGTACACACGCCAGCATTACATCGCGTGTCCTCATTTTCTTGTGTCCTGTGTAATTCGCGCCCCCCCTCAGTTATCATGAACAACCCAACTTCTTTTCCTATGCCTTAGAGACAACTTTGGTGTAAAATAGGCATAGGCGTGCGCACGAGGGGGGGGCAGAGGGGGCGCAAATTCTGCCCCATACATTGACTTAATAGGGAGGGGGGCGCTGCGATGAACCTTCGCCCCCCCTGAAGGGGGAACCCTGGGCACGCCTATGAAAATAGGCGACATTCACCCAGCGTGCTTGTTTCGGCGTCAACCGCACTGTTGAAATCCCCGTGTCAAAGCGTGCGGTCTGCTGACCAGTTTGGTGGCGGAGGAGCACTGTGTCGATCAGGTTTCGCTGGATGGCTGACCCCAGTAGGCTTAACGGGCTTGTCCACATTTCGATTCTGTGCCAAAAAAATCAAGAAGAGTGGATCGAAATCTGCACTCACACGTGCAATCGCTACATTCAGTGATACATTTCTTATCTTAGTCGCCATGTGAACTGCTTTCACGCGACAGCGAAGGTCACGCCCTATCGACAACGCACTGATGTAATGTGAACTCCTTTCGCCGCGAGCACCGATTCTGTGCCGAAAGAAATAAAAAAGAGCACATCGAAAGCTGCACTCACACGTGCAATCGCGGCATGCAGTGCTACATTTCTTATCTTAGTCGCCATGTGAACTTCTCTTTCACGCGATAGCGAAGGTCACGCCCGATCGAAAACGCACTGATGCAATATGAGCGCCTTTCGCCGATAGCGCCTGCGGCCACGCATGATGTGCTCTAGTTTGCTAAGAGGGCAATGGCACGACACATCTTGCCGCACCCTGCAGTCTGAGCGCATCTGTTCGTTTTACACCTTCTTTGGGACTATGCCAGGTGCTCCAAGGTAAATGTAACTGGTAGCGAAGCTTCCATAGAAGCCCATACGTTCAGAAAATGGCGGCTCGTCAGCTGCTCATGGGGCTTAGCTACAGTGTACGCTTAGCGCCATCTGTGTGAGGAGGGAACATTTCCGGCGGAACAAAAAATAAAGCGGATGTGACACAATAGTTGGTAAAGAAATGACGTCATTTTGTTGGCACTAGCGCGAAATTTGATCTCAAATTATTTTTTCGTAGGCCCCTGATCGCTAAGGACTCGCGCTAAGGCTATCGCCGGCGAGTCCTCCACGAGAGCGCTTCAAGTCAGTGCCAGCTGAACTAATATCGACTCATGACTAGATAGTGATGTTTAAGTGTACTACCGTTCAATTTTCCTCGGTTTCGCTAGGAAACATTCTTGGAACTTTCATTCGGCGTTCGTGGCATCTTCTGCAGATGGATTAAAGCAAGCAGCAGCGTACCTTTCACATTTGCAGCGTTGCTTATTTGCTTCGCACATACGCAGGTTCTTTAGCGCGCACATTGCTTGTGTTCTTCAGTTCTAACAAGAAGAAATGACGCCAAGTCACGCCAAAATTACATTTCAGTTTTATTCAATGGTCACAATAACTCGATTTGATTACACTGCACACAATGAGCACTAAGTGAATAAGCAAAAAAAGTGTGCGGACACCACATGCGCATTGTTTTTTTTCTTATCCTCCGATAAATTACCGTTTCTTATGCGAATACAGGTATGCGAATTGTAGCGCGATAAATAACTTAGCGATCTGCTCACCGATAGCACGAATAATAGCAGGCACTGCGTGTTCAAGAAAGAAACCGGGCCGCAGAAATACCGATGCATGAAAGTCCAGTAAGCACAGTCCTCCGAACTGTTACCCTTGTTTCTTATCTAGAAGACATGGGTCGCCAGGCAAACGTGTGTTGTTGCTGCATCCTCGTCCAGCACATCGTTTCCGCAGGTACCGAGGCAAGCACTCGGCGTTAAATGTTATCCGCGTCGTCTCACTGCCCGTTGGGCACTGTACGCGCACAGCACAACTTAAATTTTCACCACATTAATTCAGAGAACGCAAGCAAGTGCGGAACACTAAAACACGTGAGGGGGGTGTGTCATCGCAGACGAATTTTACGAGCGTGCCTTTCCATGGGGGCGATCGGAGATCGTTGTTCCGCCGCGTTCGTTCTCCGAGGCGCACGCGATTGGCTGAAGCGGGAGAAACCACGTGACTTTTGGAGGCGCGGCCTTCTTTTTTTGTTGTTTGACCTTTTCTTTGTATTTTCTTTTTTTGGTGACGTCATGCCGCGTCATAACGAGCATATAGTGCCTAGAATATACTGGCTAGTGTGCTGAGCGGGCGCTTTGGCGTGGCCATCGCGCTGATGCCTTCCCACAGTCACCGCATGGTGGCGCTGTGACTCGCTAAGGTCCCCCGCGCGTCGGCGGCTCCTCCGCTTTCAGCTGCGTAGCACGGCGCTTTCTGCCGCGAATGTACTGTTCTTCGTTGCTTTTAACGCACTCGTCAAAGCACTTGACCGGACGGGGAAAATCTTAGCGCCAAATTACTGCCCGCAGAAAATCCTCAAGTGGTTCGGCACTACAAAACGACGAAGCGTTTCATACGTACCTAACGTCGTCTGCTAGTTTTCGCGACTCTCTGCTTCACCACCAAAGCGAAGTAGAAAAGGCGCAATGAATATACTCCGACACACCCAACTTACCGTTGAAAACAATCAGCGAAAGTTGACGCGTTAGACGCAAGAAATCGTGTCGTAAGGATGGCTCACGGCTATTTCCATCGCGATGAAGTCCGACTCGTATTCTTCGCTGCTACACGGGAACATTCGCTGGCGATTTTACTCGTAGAATAGTGTCTTGAAGCGCAAGTTGGTACACCTCATTGCGTTGAAAACAGCGCGAAAACGGGTCGAAGGCTAAGCAACAGCGCTTCTGTTGTTTGTTCCTTAGCCTTCATGCCGTTTTCGCGCTGTTTTCAACGCAGCGATTTTACTCGAAGTCGATCCAGTTAACTGCACTTCGCACCTCTCAGTCGTGGTCATATTTTATTATTCTGGCGGCGCATCACACTCGGTATGATGCACCATCATGGATTTGCATAGTGTATAACCTACACGTGCCGAGGTAGTCGGGTCATGGCACGATAATTCTTAATCGCGAGCAGATACTTGAGCCGGAGGGGGTCGACAGTAATCACAAATGTCCATGTAACGCTTGTATTACACAAATGCACTAATCTTTCTTGCAAACATTATGACACTAGCTTTTGCATATCGTTCGCTTCACCAACAAAATGAATGGTGTTCGTCCAGTTCTGCAGATATCACCATAGGCCCCATACTTTTGGATCGGTTGTTTCGATGTTTCCGCAGTTCAGATGTACCTACTGCATTGTTGCACTACATGAGCAAGTCTGTAGTTAACAGAGAATGGTTAATATGCCAATGTACGGTGGGGTGCGGTCACTTTCACTGTTCCACGTTTTCCAGCATGGCATCCGTATTTTCTAGACCACATGCGATGAACACAAGCTAGTCTAAATAGGATTCAGAAAAGGTAAATGCGAATAAAACGAACAGGGGTCATTAGTCAAGAACAACATCTTCATTAGATCATTTCATCATAGTCTAGTAGTGTGAACGGCTGAAAAAAAATTTCGTGCAAAGCATCTTTGTGAGTATTATGCGTGCTTGCTTTTAACCGCAATGAATTTAACAGTTTAAGGTGGGGTGAGACTTCTTGTGGTCCAAAAATGCAATTTTGGAATTTCAATTATCGAATAGAGCATTTCTTTGAGAAAATATATCACATTTGGGCACTCACGGTTTCAAAGGTCTCCTTTTTGTTGACACAGTCACAGGTAATACGCGCGTACTCCTACGTTATTTCTGCGTTTTTCTCAAAAGAACATTTTTAAAATTTCTGTACACTTTTTTTCGGGAACTAGCGGGCGTAGGAAAACAAAGATTTCCACGTGTTAACTATAATGGCATTAACATAACTGGTTCTAGAGTCAGTAGCCTATGCGCATTTGTATTTTTTAGTATAAAAAATCATTCATAAGTGGCCATTTTCATAAATCAACAAACGTAAAAAAAAACATGACAAATCTAATTTTTGTTGTACACTCACAATTTTAGTTCCAGTTCTGTAAAGCCTTAATCGCTACCTTTTTGCAAAATTTCAGTGATCCACAGATGGCAGATCTTATTTGAGAAGTACATTAGTAGAAAAACAAACAAAAATAAAAAAAATACTAAAAAATTTCGAACTATCTCTGGGCTCTAATGCAACCTGCGTCTACCTTTAAAATACCTCGCAAATTTTAGTCATAGCTTTCATTACCACTGCTGTATAGCCAAGATTTGAAACTCACTTTCAAAGTTTCACCCCCCCCCCCCCCCGAAATTTTTCAATTTTGCTTGCGTATATATACACGCGCACACATACAAACGCACGCCCGAACATAAAGTATGGTTGAACCCCCCCCCCCCCCCCCCCCGAAAAAAATTTCTGGCTACGCCACTGAAGACAACTTTGGACACGGGGCACGAAGCACTGATAAGCTGCGGAAGCACTAACATACACCGCGACGCCGGCGCGTGTGCTACACCTTTGCGACAAGCGTCGCCGCCTACCGGCCAAAGTTGGAAGGCATCAGCGGCACTGCCACCTCCTCCCATTGGAAACCCCCTCCGCTCAGCACACTAGCCAGTATATTCTAGGCACTATACGAGCATGTCGTCTGCTACAAACGAACGGTGATCGAGGTTGTTCCGCCGCGTTCTCGCGCGTGAAAAAGCGGCGGCGCGCGGCGGCTGCGGCTGCTGCAACAGCTGATTTTGAGAAAATGGTGCTCGCGACGGGTGTGTATCTTGTTGCGTTGGCGTTACTCGAAGAGGCAGAGTGGTTGGAGGTGCGAAATGCGTTTGAAGAGGTGAGCGAGGATGAATTCCGGAGTCGATTTCGTTTCTCGAGACGAACGGTGCGTTGGTTGTGCGGCAATCTCGGCCCCATCATCGGGCGCTAGCGTTATTTCAACAGAGCGGAAAGTGTTGTGCGCGCTGAAATTTTTTGTTAGCGGATGCTTCCAGCGTACTGTCGGCAGCGAGGAATTCATCGGCCTGTCGCAATCGTCCGTCAGCGACACAATCCACGAGGTGGCACACGCCATTACTGTCGCTGGCGGGTAGAAACGGTGGGTGGCGTTTCCGGAGACCACAGACGCGAAGGAGCGAACAAAGGCGGCGTTGGCGCGGCTGGTGCGGATTCCCGGTGTGCTCGGGTGCGTCGATGGTACCCTCATCGCCATCCAAAAGGAAGGGCTTCTGCGTATTGAACACCATGATCGTGAGTATTATTCATGCATTGTATGCGTAGCGAATTGTTTCATTTACATTGTTTAATTTTTTCTGTTTTAGCGTGTTGCGACAAAACATAGCGGGCGCGGTATTTTCGATCTATACAGAACGGGAATGGGTTCGTTTCAGGGCACTTCGCTTAGGATAAGCGATGAAATCATGCGATGCGGAGTACGATGTGGTTCAAAGGCGTCCATTGTGCTTGATGTTACCGTTGCTCGATCGCCAAGTGTACCGCGAAGCTTGATTCACGATGTGGATTTGGTGAGAGTAACGCTCCCAGCATGTGCCGTAGTAAATTCGCGGTCCTGTGCTGCTTCCTCACTGTTCATTGTCGTGATGGGCGTTACATGGATCTATACAAGTGCATTAAATATGTGTTGTTTCATTACTCCATTTCAGTCACGAGTTTGTCATGCTGCATGCAGTTCGTGATACATTGGCTTAAACATACAGCAATAATTTGGTTAAATGCCTGCTGTGGCCGGAAGCTGGGTTGTCCAAACAGTAAGCATGCAGACTACCTTATGACACTGCCTTGACGAAGCCAAGTCCACTTGTTAGAACTGATGGTACAAGTCCTACCTTGTCGACGCTCTGTTGATAGCCATATTTGAATAGTCGCCGCAGACAGATGTAATTACATCAACATAAAGAGTTTTGCAAGGTATTTTATGGATACAATTTTGGCTGAATTCAATTCTGCAGATATGTGATGCCGACCTCTGGATTCTGGACGACAATCTGTTTCCCCTGGTCATGTCACGACTCGTGGGTGTGGCAGAGGAGCTCTCTTCTTGCATCTGGATTCAGAACTGCGGCTTGGTGAATACTTGCTTGGTAAGTGGTCGCAGCATTTGCCACATTCAAAACAATATTTCCACACGTTTATTGCCTTATTTTGACGTATTGTATTTCAGCCACAAAAACTGTTGTCAACGCTTGGCACAGACTGTGCCGCACTGTTTGAAAAACTTCTTCGCGATATTTTTTTTAGATCATTCTGTTATGATCACGTGCAGGACGCGAACAGTCAAGTTCATACGAGAGCTTACGTGAGCACCAACGATAACGCTGGAAGATTTGACGTCTGCTTTATAAAAGACGATGCATTCCACCATTGGTCAGATTAGTCGACGGCCGACGGCTGTTCACGTCGATAACAGTTTACAGCGTGAATCGCTTGCACCTAGTATTTTCATTTGCCGGGCACAGGTTTGTCCAAATAAAAACTTTAGTCCTCAACACGCAATTGCTGCCTTCATCAACATCACGTCCACATGACAATATCACTACAGCTGACACACTACCCTTGTGCAGGAGACTCCGGCTATCCGTTGGATCTGTGGTTGTTGATACCAGTGCCCGGACTGACCAGCTCGTGGCACCCCTGGGAGCCGCTACAAGACCCACACCGCCATGCACAGTGGTGTGGAGAGGTGCACCGGGGTCATAAAGAGCAGGTTCTGCTGCTTGCAGCATTACTGGACCCTGCTCTACAACCCCCGATTGAGCAGCCACCATCTGCATAATGCAATGTTGTGCACAGTTGTGTGCGTAGCTCTGCACAACATTGCATTGGCGGCACATGAGCCTGCTCTCGAAGGGGCAGGCTCATGACAACACCAACGACACTGCGGCACCACCAGCAGCGGCTGGGCTACCACCACTACTGGTGTACCCGAGCGTCCAGCAGCAGTGCAACCGCGTGGCGAACCAATTTCGAGGACCATGGGGCCCGCATACCGAGCGCCTGCATTGGGCACATTGCCACCTGCAAAGGCCTTGGCAGCACTGTGCGGTGCGCATTTCTTTGTTTATTGTGTTTATTATTGGCATGAAAAAAAGCTCACTTTTATTACGACACTTCCAACGTTTGCTGCACATATCAGTGAAAATAGATTCTTCTTACAACGAATGACCCCCTTGTCGCACAATGCCATCCTGATGAAATAGTTTGGCCATCTTGTAAAGTATCGTGCTTCACGCAAGGCACAAGAGACAGCTCAACTGTGAATGGCTCACGGTGCCATTCACAGCCAAAGTGGTAACCTGAAGAGGCTGTTTGAATCAGGACAGCAACATAGGCTAGTTTTAGCGCAAGAAGGATCGAGCTTTTAAAAAACGTGAGGTGAACGACGTGAGTGGTCTGGGAAATGAAATTTTATTACAAGTATCGTGAACAGTGCACATAAAAAGCTAAATAAATATTCCTTTAATGCAATGTAAAAGAACAAAAAGTGTCCTCCATTTATAATATCTATATGGAAACGTAACAAAGTGCCTGCTGCTCCTCTGCAGCAACACACACTTTGCAATACGGAAGCCATTGCAGTGCACGAAAACAACGCAAATTCAAACTGGTATTAAACGAACTCGCTAAAAAAACTGCAAGTTGTTTGTTGCTGATATGTTTTCCTCAATATTTATTTCTGTTTGTACCCAATCATGTTGTCTTAACACTTCTAAGCAATAGAACGCGTGTTCATTAAAAAACTATTTTTTGCCATGCACAGTGGTGTGGAGAGGTGCACCGGTTTTTTGGTTTTACAATATTTCAAAATTGTTGTGCATCCTAGAATATTCAGCAACTGCCTTGCTTTTTTTTCTAGGATATAGAAAAATCAACAGAAAACATGCAGTGCGCTACACTAGTGCACACGTATACACTATAAAAATAAAAATAAACTGCACTATGCGCATATAGAACAAACCTGATTATTGCATCACCTCGCATGCTAATGACACTGCAAGAAAAAAATTTACCATTGGAACTACCCTGTGCTATGTACAATGAAACAGCTCATCAGTGCTTCTGATTTCCAGAAAAAAAAATGCAGGGCACCATTAAAAAAAACCAACATGTCACAGCTCGGGATGTTGACAAATGATTCGACATATATGTACAACTATCCACAAATCACTGTGCAGGTGCCTCCTGCTGCAGCACTGCAGTGAGAGCCCAGGCGAGGGTACCAACGCTTTGCAGCTCGTGGACCATGTCACCGAAAGGTCGAACCTGGTGGTCGGCGCCTTTCCGACACCTGGCCTCATCAGCTGTTGGAGTGCCTTGCTCTGCCCGGTGTTTGCGGCTAATAACTCCAGCGCCTCGGCCTGCTGGTTACCCAAATCTTACAGCTGCGTCAAGAGCTGGAAGCCAAGAAATGTGTTGCCATTATCATCTATGAATTTCTCGCTTCCATTTTTTTGCTAGAAGCTTTTGTTTGTGAAACGTTTCAGAGTGCACAACAATTTTCTCTCTGCTGAAAATCCACTGGCATCCATGAATGGTGCCTCGTTCACCACAATGAATACACTTTGTTTGGACAGACCAAAGTGAAACCGGAATTCATTTTCACTCATCTCACACCTCTAATCACCTCTGCACTATGATGAACAACAGAAACGCCTGTTGCTGAATAGAATGCACTGCTGGGCGAGTTGGTGCATTGTCTGAAAATAAAAGCGGAGCGCAGAAAAGATGGGACACGAGAGCAAGAAGAAGACGGGAGAGCGCCCGTCCCGCTTCTTGTCTCCCGCCTTGTTGCTGCAGTATGCAAAATATACAGTAAGCAGGTGTAACACAGGTGCAAAAATGTGCATTTGTGTATGATGGATATACGAAGTTAAATACAGAGTTTATTTTTTTTTTTTGTACAGGGTATTTACCAATGGCACGTTTTCAGGTTTGCTTTTTAAAGCAAAAACAAAACAGGGAAACAGCTCAAGATGTTGCACATTCTTGCAACATAACTTTTTTTTGCTACATTTCACCATAACTACCATGACGACACCTATATATTCCGTCTGTTACGCAAAGAATTCGCTCACCTGCAACCATTGCCAGATTTATTTTTTTGTCTTTACGCCCACTGATGTCATGTCTTCACAAACATATACTTTCATGCATGAGCATTATCTGTGAGCAAGTAGTGCCATTTGCAGTTAATGAAAACATCAGCCAAGCTTACGAACTGGGGCACCGGATTGTGGACCACATCCTCTTCAGCCACACCACCAGTAGGTGGAGCAGGGCTCACGAATACGTGTTATGGTAAAAAGTTTCTCGATTGACACAGGGGAGTCCAATAAGAAGTACGGAGGACAAGGTGTGAAAGAATTAAAATCAGCGCAACTGTCAGGAGGGGGACAGAGAGGAGGGAGACAGAGCGCCCCTCCCGACGGTTGCACTGATTTGAATTCTTAATCATGTTGTACCAACACGCCCAAGCCTACAGCCTTCTAAGGTGTGAAAGTTCACCTGCAATCTGCGTGTGTCTTGGCAGAGCAGGCAACGGCCCAGTGCACTGAAAACGGCAGAAGTCCCCATACTGTGCACATGCCTGCAGGCTCTGATCTGGGGCAACCAACTGTAAGCATACGTTAAAAAAAGGCTACATTGCAATCTGGTCCCCATTAACGACAACGGTGCAGCTACCCAAAGCTACAAACAATGATTCGTAGGCATTACTGTGGCGAAAGTACACTTATGCTGGAAGTAGCTTAGCAATGTTAGCATGTATTATTATTATTTTTTTTTTTTTCGAGAGACGTTGCAACAGCGGCATGCTGTGCCACACAAACTTCGCAGAGAGGCGTGGAGGGAGTCGAACCCACTGGCTACGCTCCTCGGTCGACGCGATGCTCCGAGAAATGGTTTGGAACACGTAGGGTGCTTTAATAAGCTTCGAGGTATATTTCGCGATTGTTCTTTCGTCATCACCGCGAATGTGACCGTCTGGCACACTGTTCTCTGCGGCGCAACGTGTTAGCATCTCAACCACCGCGGCAGCCGAGCGATGCACTCAAAATTTTTTTGAAAGAAGTAAAACAAACCGCGCGTAATGGATGGAAACAAATGTGCACACTAGTTTGTAGCATACAAGAGAATGATATTCTACGCTAGCTCTTACCGCTTCCGACCGCCCGAACACGGCCTCGCGCACCGTCGAACCGCAGAATGCAGTCGCGGCAACCCGAGATCTGGTCACCTCCTGTGCCCCTGTAAAGCACAAACGGGACGCGTATGATGATCGACCGCGATACAATTGTGCTCGCACTCACCTCTGCTGCACTCACGTGCAGGGCCTTCGTTCAAAAACGCTACCAGCTCCTGCCACAAGTCGTCCCGGTCCTCCCTCGTGAACGACGGCCCCAGGGGGAGTACGACGATGTCGCAATCTGGCGGTCGAAGCCCGCAGAAGTTCCGTCTGACGACCCGAAACCCGGGGGTTAAGGCGGACGTTGCGATGGGACGACATTTTTAAAAACTGCGCCGCCCGCTCTTTTTTTCTTTCTTTTTTTGCGTGCACGACACCACCTGGCGACCACGCCGGAAAACATGACATTAAAAAATTATCAGTACTACAACGTATTGCTGGTTCAGGAACTTCTTGAGCTTTAGAAGAAAAAGTAATACTTATTCGTAAAAGAACTGTATTTTTTAGAAGGCGAGAAACACTTTGCAATGAAGTGTACGGTCCCCGAGCAGGCGATAGAGGAAGCGCGTCTACTTCCGGAAAGCGCGCCGCTTCACGATTTGCTGTCCTCTTTCTCTCGGCGGATCTCGGCGAGAGTGAGCTCCGGACTAGGGGCGCTATTTTGTAAGCGTTCTAGCATAGAACGGGGAGGAGGATAGAACAAAAAGAGGAGGGAAAGCATGCGCCATTGGTCGAGGCTATGAGGCTATTCCGACGGTCAAGACGTGTGAATAGCCACAAAATGCGCTTAGAACGGAGAGGAGGTTGTTATAACGGGCTCGGGCGTCGTTCTATCGATGGTATGGCTATAGTGCCTAGAATATACTGGCTAGTGTGCTGAGCGGAGGGGGTTTCCAATGGGAGGAGGTGGCAGTGCCGGTGATGCCTTCCAACTTTGGCCGGTAGGCGGCGACGCTTGTCGCAAAGGTGTAGCACACGCGCCGGCGTCGCGGTGTATGTTAGTGCCTCCGCAGCTTATCAGTGCTTCGTGCCCCGTGTCTTGGTGACGTTTGCGCTGTTTTTACCGTGTTCGCGCTAATCTTCGTGTACGAACGTGTAAATGGGAACTGCAAAGAGTAATTATGCGTGTGTTTTGCGTTTGCACATTACTTATGCTTGATGAGTTGATGATTATTTAGTTGTGGAACAGGGGGATTTTTCAAAGTGAAGTTCAGATTACATTTTCAGTTATTGAGATTTGAAAGTGAGTTTCAAATCTTGGCTATACAGCAGTGGTAATGAAAGCTATGACTAAAATTTGCGAGGTATTTTAAAGGTAGACGAAGGTTGCATTAGAGCCCAGAGATAGTTCAAAATTTTTTAGTATTTTTTATTTTTGTTTGTTTTTCTACTAATGTACTTCTCAAATAAGATCTGCCATCTGTGGATCACTGAAATTTTGCAGAAAGGTAGCGATTAAGGCTTTACAGAACTGGAACTAAAATTGCGAGTGTACAAAAAAAATTAGATTTGTCATGTTTTTTTGTTTACGTTTGTTGATTTATGAAAATGGCCACTTATGAATGATTTTTTTATACTAAAAATACAAATGCGCATAGTCTACTGACTCTAGAACCAGTTATGTTAATGCCATTATAGTTAACACGTGGAAATCTTTGTTTTCCTACGCCCGCTAGTTCCCGAGAAAAGTGTACAGAAATTTTAAAAATGTTCTTTTGAGAAAAACGCAGAAATAACGTAGGAGTACGCGCGCATTACCTGTGACTGTGTCAACAAAAAGGAGACCTAAAATTCTTTTTGAAACCGCGAGCGCCCACAGGTGATATATTTTCTCAAAGAAATGCCCTATTAGATCATTTAAAATTCCAAAATTGCATTTTTGGACCACAAGAAGTCTCACCCCACCTTCCACTGTTAATTCATTGCGGTTAAAAGCAAGCACGCATAATACTCACAAAGATGCTTTGCACGAAATTTTTTTTCAGCCATTCACACTACTAGACTATGATGAAATGATCTAATGGAGATGTTGTTCTTGACTAATGACCCCTGTTCGTTTTATTCGCATTTACCTTTTCTGAATCCTATTTAGACTATAGTTTGTGTTCATCGCATGTGGTCTAGAAAATACGGATGCCATGCTGGAAAACGTGGAACAGTGAAAGTGACCCCACCCCACCGTGCATTTGCATATGAACCATTCTCTGTTAACTACAGACTTGCTCATGTAGTGCAACAATGCAGTAGGTACATCTGAACTGCGGAAACATCGAAACAACCGATCCAAAAGTATGGGGCCTATATGGTGATATCTGCAGAACTGGACGAACACCATTCATTTTGTTGGTGAAGCGAACGATGTGCAATAGCTAGTGTCATAATGTTTGGAAGAAAGATTAATGCATTTGTGTAATACAAGCGTTACATGGACATTTGTGATTACTGTCGACCCGCTCCGGCTCAAGTATCTGCTCGCGGTTAAGAATTATCGTGCCATGACCCAACTACCTCGGCACGTGAAGGTTATACACTCTGCAAGTCCATGATGGTGCATCATACCGAGTGTGATGCGCCGCTAAAATAATAAAATATGACCACGACTGAGAGGTGCGAAGTGCAGTTAACTGGATCGACTTCGAGTAAAATCGCTGCGTTGAAAACAGAGCGAAACGGGAAGGCTAAGGGACAAACAACAGAAGCGCTGTTGCTTAGCCTTCGACCCGTTTTCGCGCCGTTTTCAACGGAATGAATGTACCAACTTGCGCTTCAAGACACTATTCTACGAGTAAAATCGGCAGTGAATGTTCCCGTGTAGCAGCGAAGAATCCGAGTCGGACTTCATCGCGATCGAAATTGCCGTGAGCCATCCTTACGACACGATTTCTTGCGTCTAACGCGTCAACTTTCGCCGATTGTTTTCAACGGGCAAGTTGGGCGTGTCGGAGTATATTCATTGCGACTTTTCTACTTCGCTTTGGTGGTGAAGCAGAGAGTCGCGAAAACTAGCAGACGACGTGAAGTACGTGTGAAACGCTTCGTCGTTTTGTAGTGCCGAACCACTTGAGGATTTTCTGCGGGCAGTAATTTGGCGCTGAGATTTTCCCCGTCCGGTCAAGTGCTTTGACGAGTGCGTTAAAAGCAACGAAGAACAGTACATTCGCAGCACAAAGCGCCCTGCTACGCAGCTGAAAGCGGAGGAGCCGCCGACGCGCGGGGGACCTTAGCGAGTCGCAGCGCCGCCATGCGGTGACTGTGGGAAGGCATCAGCGCGATGGCCACGCCAAAGCGCCCGCTCAGCACACTAGCCAGTATATTCTAGGTAGAGGTGTGCGCCGAGACGTCGGCGCGCCGCCGCCGACAGTTTTCGCTGCGCCGCCGCCGCCGCCGCCGACGTGTTCTCTCGGCGCGATCGGCGCGCCATTTAAGTACGATAATTTTTTTTTCAGTAAACCTACCTTTATTTGACGCCTTCTGCCACCAGTAAATACTCGGTCTTTTCTTAATTATGCCCACTTGGCAAACGCATCGCAATTGATTCGCCTGCTGCTTCAAGTTAAATAACTGGACCAGAAAACTTGTTCTGTGTGGAAAGGTAGTGTTGGATTCAAAATAAACGTGAATTTTACGCTACTTTCGAGCTCACCGTAGTTAAGCGAATCCAAATCTGTGCCAAGCGGCAACGGTGGTGTTTGGCGAGGACTGTTGACATACTCGGGCTGACTAGTCTGTTAGCTACCTCTCACACAATATGTATTATATGAGGCGGGCTTTGAATAGTAATAAAAGTTGGTGTTGGAATAACAATAAACATGTCTATGAAAGCGAGCCAAGTAACAACGGCAGTTCATAGGGGAAGGGCCGGGGCTTGGCATGGAGAGAGCAAGAGCTAGCTATTTGGGGTATATATATTTAGAAAGAATCAGTTTAAAAACTGGAACACATGGCCTTTAATGAATAAAGAAAGGGAGAAGGACAATAGATGAAATGCTTTATCAAACAGAAACGATCCCCAACCTATACGTTGGCAGGTTCAGCAAGGTCGACAATTGGACAAGATGGTGATCACCCTAAAGTTCGTGGGAAGTGACGCACAGAACATGAATGCGGACGTAACCCTAAAGTGTGGGTTAATGTCTTGTGTGTCCTCCACTTTGACCTGCACTCAATGCGATACTCCACGCCAGACTATCAAACCGAGTAATGCGCCTTTCCTTCGCCTGTTCTACCTCAGACTAATTAGCGTACACGACTAATTAGCGTACACGCCGATTTGTCACAATCGTGTTTGAAACAGGACATCACTAACGTAGGTTGCTGGGCGAGTTGGTTCATAATATTAAGAAGAGGAAACCAGCGAAAGACACGAAGACAGTGAAGGAGAACAACCAGACAGCACAAGCGCCGGACTTCTAACTAAATGATTATTACAGAAGTAATCCCCCATACACATTTTAACCAGCAGCGCATGCATAAATATAGGCTATCTGACCCGTTTCACAGTTGCACACTTAACACTACAAAGCCATGGTGAATGTCAAGGTGGTACAAACAGCACATTTCCATGAAACACCGAAATGACGACGCCACGTGGACTTGCTTTGTATAGCACCGCGAATTTTTAATCTGTAAGGAAAACTGAGGGATCACTCACACATGACACTTTGCCCTGCCTTGTTTTATTTTGAGGGCATCAAAAACTCCACGTTCAATCTTATTTTTTTCCTTTGCCAATGACACTCACTGATGTGAAATCAGGGGCGCAGAGCCTTTGCACGTGGCGTTGATATCTTGGTGTTTCGTGCAAATAGGCTGTTTGTGCCAGCTTGACACGTTTCTTGGCTTTGTACTGTGAATTGTGCAACGTGACAAAGCTCTGATAGCCTATTTACGCATGTGCTGCTGGTTCCTGTGCGTGGGGTTTCTTTAATAAACATTTAGTTGTAAGTCCAACACTTGTCCTGGTTGCTTCCTACGCTGTCTCCGTGTTTTTCGTTGGTTTCTTCTTAAGCAGATCGCTAAAGATAATCATAATTATCGTCATGCGGGCGTAACAACCCCCCCTCCCATCCTTCCTCTTCTCCCGATATTTTCCCATCATGCACGAAAGGTCTTCATCAACGCGCGACGTGAACGAAAGATGTGTTGCACCTTTCGCCCACGAGACCGATCAACCTCCTTTCAGCATGTTGTACAGGAAATTAAGGAAGATCATTGAATTTCGAATAAGATAAGCGCCACACTTCACTTTAATGTACCTAGAGAAGAAGCTGCATTTAGGATAGTGTTTTACCATAGATCACCTGCATACGAGTAATCGAATAATTGAGAAAACTGCCGAATAAAAATAATCTATATGACATACATAATCATTCGACTCGGTAGAGATATATCAGTGGTTCTAGAGGCGTTCCTTCGACACGGAGTACACGTGTGCGTCAGTGGCGGAGCCAGAAATTTTTTCAGGAGGTGGGGGGGGTTCAACCATACTTTATGTATGTTCGTGCGTGCGTTTGTATGTGTGCGTGCATATATACGCAAGCAAAATTGAAAAATTGGGGGGGGGGGGGGGGGGGTTGAACCCCACCTCCCCCCCCTCCCTTGGCTACACCACTGGTGTGCGTACACAGCTACTCTGCTTCTCTAAAAAAGTAGGAAAATCCCTCCTAACACTGGCAAAAGTAAAAGTACTTTTCAGAAAACCCCCTTTTCTTTTCCTCTTAGGACCCTTTCTAGAAAGAAGTTGCGCCGAAGACAGGTGGTTCATGGCCTTCGCAATTAGCTCTGTTTTCGCAGATGCCGAAAAAAAAAGTGAAAGAAGGGGGAGAGAAACGCTGCTCAGAGGAAACATTTTTAAAATCACGCTGCTGGTTGGAGTCACGGTGTCAGAGAAATCACCGTGGATACGGCTTTTGTTGACGGCGCCCATTGTTCAGGCTACAATGCACCACACTATCGGCGAAGCAAATGACACTGCTGGAACTTTAGGTGCGGGTAGAGTGCCTCGTTTTCCTCCTCGCCCGATTTCCTCCTCGGGCGAGGAGGACATCGAGGCACTCTAGGTGCGGGCGTAGAACGGACGTCACTGCCTCGATTGGCAGTCATTTTTTGGGGGGGGTCACGCATATTTACAACATCATGTGCAGGGACTGGATTAGGTGGCACCTGGGGAGACTTGGTGTTAAGGCTCCCCAGGTGCCTTTACAAGTTAAAAAAGAAACATGGTATGTCAGGTGCCCGTGAAAGTGAGGACAGTAGGCGAGTGGAAGTTGCCACGTTTTCAGCGATGTCAGGCTGTCACGATTTTGTGCAAGCATTGAAAACCAGAAATCAAGGAGCATTTGCAGTACTCGCCATGTCAATAGATTCACTAGAGTGTACTTCTAGTACACTCTAGATTCACCGAATGAATCACAAACGACATGTATGGCATGCCGTTTCCTAGTGGTAGAGTGCATAGGACAGACGGGGCGCTGAAAAAACATGAAACGTCCGCCGCATCAGGGGGGAGGAGACATGCCTGCTCATTGCAGTGTGAGATTGGTCATCCGTTTTTAATTAAATAATGATAATAATTAATTACATGTTAATTTATGATATATCATTTAATGATATATTTTAATTATTTCAATAATTATCATTATTTTAATTATATAATTAACGATACCCAGCCACGAAATACCAGGGAACTGGTAGAAGCATATCAAGCGAAAAAAAAAAAAACATGGTCATGATCGTGTACCTTCCATATCGTTATCACGAAAAGAAATTTAACCTACTTTAGAGAAATGTAATTAAGGTATATCGGCTCTTGCCTGTTTAGTGTGAACAAGTAACCGGTATGGGTTCCGAAACGTCTCTGTTTTTCACCTTTACTTGGTCAGTGACCGCATCTGCATCCTCATCATGATACCTGACCAGACGAACTTTCGTCGAACTCTTGACTACATTGTCGCAGCTTGTATGTTCGTGAAATTTTCTCGTGTTGCGTACGCATCCTTCAAGGCTGGGTTCGTCGTTCTTTCAAACTATGTGCCAACAGCTTACCGCCATGAATCTTGTAAAACATACAACCACGGTACAAAAAAAAGGAAGCTGTGCTGCACATTTATGGAACAAATAAACACATATTCAACATTGCCACGTGCCGCGGTGGCACGGTCTCTGATGCTGACCCGATAGGCGCGTGTTCGATCCCGGCCGCGGTGCTCGCATTTTGACGGACGCTAAATGATGTCTGCACGTCAAAGAACCATGCACGCAACTTCCGGAGTAGTCCACTGCTAGTGGTCACGGTACGTGAAACCTCAGAAATGATTAATACACTGTACATGACTTGAGATAAGTGCCCTCTCACCCATTCTTTTTTTTTTATTTTCTATGTGCACGCCGAAAAACAAAATATTTAAGAAACGTTTGCCAGTTCTCTGACTTCTAGGACATATCTATGCTGTTCTCTCAGCCCGTAGTGTTAAAAGCCCTGAATTTCAGCTAATTAAAGAAAGAAGATGCAGTAAAATAGCTTTTTGAAACTTGTAGTTTCGGTTTCCACGCCGCCGGCGCCGCCGCCGCCGACGAAAAGTGGCCGTGCGCCGCCGCCGATGATATACCCGGCGTGCGCCGACGACGCCGCCGCCGCCGACTCGGATCGGCCCCCCACGCCGCCGCCGGTCGAAACCGCCACGGCGCACACCTCTAATTCTAGGCACTATAGTATGGCTACAAAACAGTCTCCGCGGACAACTCGGCTTGGATCGAAACGTAAGCGGTGGGGCCGGAGGAGTGGGTTTCTCGCGCATCTCTCTACCGCCTCACAGCTGACGCCTGTCCGCTGCTGTGTACTCGTGGGTGAGCTCGCTAGCATGTAAGCCTAACTGGGGATGCCGCTTCATAAATGAGAGCAGAAACGCCCTTTGGTTGTCGGGAAAGCGCGGACCTCTTCTCGATTGCTGCGCTATTTCGACAACTGAGTAACGGTTCGAATTGTCGCGCCGTTTGAATTTTACAAGTACACTAATACTGCTAATACTAGAAGCATTGGTTTAAACAGCGTGGGGGCCAGCGCCACTGCGATACCACCTGGCGCTACGTCATGACCTTAACAGAAGTTAATTGTCAAAGTCACCGAGCTCTTCAACTTCAAGCTGCGAAAAACAATGCCTCTGAATACTGATGTTCAGTTATAATAATTATACATTTCTTTATGCACTGCACACATTCCTGAACTCCCCAGCTCGCCTATTGGCTGTTTGCTTCCCTCCTCTTTTTGTTCTATCCTCCTCCCCATTCTATGCTAGAACGCTTACAAAATAGCGCCCTAGAGTGACCTAGAATAGGGGGGAGTGTCCAAAGCGCCGGCTCCCGCGTGGGCCTTTTGCGGTGAACTGCCGCGCCGCGCCGCTGCTGCGCCGGACCCGTGGGCTTTCCGCGCTCGGGAGCGAGCGGAAAGCGAGGGGGCGTCTGCTACGCGCTGTAGTTTTTGGCGCTGGGTTTCCTCAAAGGGCACTTGAAGCCTACTTAACTTTAATAATGCGGTGCGGAATAGCGCTTACCCATCTTTAAGCGCTGTGTTAGTGCGGGGGCAACAACAGAATGCAAAAAAATTGTGTGTCATGCGGCATCAGCGTGGCCTAGTTCCAGTGATAGAGCTTGAGAACGTTGGTGCGTGCGTAAAAAAGCGCGAAATGAGCAGGGACAAGGAAATCACGAAAAGAAACTTTTTCACAAGGGTAATCGGGCAGTGGCATTGCGCATGCAAGAATTAAGAGTAGTAAAAGAAGCTAAATTACACGCACCGTCAGCTGGAATTCTTACGCGCATTGACCGCTTCGCTCACCACTATATACGCGCACCACTGCTCGTGTACGCCGGTGGTTTTCTAGCCATATGTACACCGCTTTATTCGACAATTTATTAGCCTTGACTTGCACTTTATTATGAACAGAGCACATCGCGAAGGCGTAAGGGAAACAAAGAAAGAATACAGATGGTCATACGATCGAAATACTGTTGGCTTATTTTTGCTTAGGGGGTATCGTACAAGGCTGACCGATCTCAAACCATGCGTTAAATTCTGACATTTGAAAGAAAAGCAATTCCACAAGATTGTGCATGAAAGGCGCATTATAAATAATGCAGTACCAATGTCCAGATATGATGAAGTTAAAGTTAGAAATACCCCTATTCTTGCTGTACAAGTTGAATAGCTGCAGCCTGAGCGAAAATGCGTCGGGTTTGTTTCTATCTAGTGGTATCGCTTAACGTCAGTATGAAACATTTCCGCGAGATGCGTGCATCGCTTCAAGCCTTCACTATGCGAAATGAAGACAGTTTCAAACTCATTCTTAACTTCAGATATTTTGAAGGTTCTCGGTGGTGAGCGTTCGCACGGTAGATGCGTAGTTACATGAAATGCAATTGTTCCCGCTGCAGTTGAGTGCGCATCCACAGGGCAGCCGGCTACAATTTCCCTCTTTTTCCTGATGAGCTCAATATAGCGTACACCACGCTTTCGTGCTGAAGCTCCCTAGTACTGACAAAGCGCAAACTTTTTCCATTAACCCTTTGTGCGGCAGTGGGACACATACGTCCCACTTTTCCATCTACATAAAATATTTTCTCCCACATCACCCGTTGCAATTAGCGCAACATTAAGTCACTCATATCTTACCTAAGTCTTCGTAATCTCGAAAAAAATTCTTTCACCACGCTGTCGAAGGGCGGATGTAGTGTTACAATAGCGTTCAATTTCGGTCAATTTTTTTTATGATCGCTTCTGAATTTTCCTCTTCTTGAGATACATAGACCTACCAATAAAAATGCCGGATAATTTCCTCTTTTTCTGGTTTTTGAGAGAGGCGATCTTAGCTTCCAGTCATCACGTGTTTTTGTAAATTTGCGAAATAACTTGACCGATAAATGCATCGGAACAATACCCTGCAAAATTATCCCGCTAATCCCGCAGCGCAATTGCGGATATTAATGCGTGGAAATATTTTTCTTCATATCATATACCTCTTGAAATGTAGGCACATGTTCAGGGATAACATCTGTAATCGACAATTGCGACAGTAAAAGCAAGGACAGCCAAATGGACAAAAAAAAGTGGTTGATGCATGCGGTGAAGTAAGCTTTACAGGAACATACCACAGCGCTTTGAAGGCTCAAGAGACGCAACTGCAGGCGGCGTATCTCCTGCTGAAATGAGGTCCGCACAACCTTTCTCTTCACAACTTTAGAAGATATACTCTGTGCCACTTGCTTCGACCGTTTCATCCCAAAATTCCCGTTGATGCAATCGCGAGATGGTGCCTTCATGAGGCAGTGGGACAGTGTTTTCCCACTTTTTGAAAACACTCTCATGAGTCAGTGGGACATATACGTCCCACTTTTTTTTCAGTAAACTACTGGCTTGATTTTGATTAAATTTGCTTCATACTATTTCTTTCTAGTTTATATCAATAAAGCAAAGCCGGTTTTTATATCACCATGCCAAAAATATAGGACGACCTACAAAGGGTTAACTGACACAGAGTGTCTGTCATCTCTTTAATAAATATAAAGAGATGGCCTGATAGGCAAAGCAAGCATCTTGTGAACGTACCACGGGCGTGTGTAATCAGCTGCTGTGATCTGAGAATCACGTTCGTTTTCGGGCGATCGCTCGTAACATGAAGTGAGGCGTACACGATGGTGCACTGTTATCGACTCGTTTACTTTGGTTTCTCTTTTCCTTTTAAAGGGGCCCTGCAACACTTTTTGAGCATGCTCAGAAAACGCTGCCGATCGGTAGTCCAGGCTCTCGAGAACACGCGAGCCAAATATTATAGCGCAGCACGCGGCGTGGAATTCACAATAAATTCTCAAAGTCAACCAGAAATTGCTTTCTCTCCTCTCGACAAATGACGTTGCGTACCTAAAAATCACTCGTCACCGACGAGAGATTTTTTTGTATCAGCCATTGGCTGATTTGAGCATGGCGCTCTCGGTAGTTACAGAGGCCGCCGCGGGAGGCCGCGACTTGTCCACGCGTGCGCGCGCGATCGCAATGAAAATTGGCGTATTCGAACAAAAAAAAGAAAGAGAAAAAGCGCTCAAGATCACGAGGCGCACGTGACGTATTTTCTTTCCCCGTGCCATCCCTCCCTGCTTAGCTTCCAGCGCTTTCGACGGGACGAGAGAAGAGAGAATGCAATTGCAGCGTGCGAGAAATCTTTGTAACTCCACTCGTACTGGACGGATTCCAAAAATTTTTGCGGCAATGAATTCGTGAGGCAATAAGCTCCTTTAGTGAATCAATTCCATGGCTACTTGGAAAAGTGTTGCAGGGCCCCTTTAAGGCGAAAGCCTTAGATGCCTCATCAAACACGGAAATCTAACGCCGGCGTCCCGCGTCGTCAACACGAGTGAGCAAAAGGTACGACGTCATTATCACGCCACAGATCAATGAAATTTGTGACGGCATCTTGATATCTTTCAGCGTGATGTCATGTGATGACGTCATCACCTTACATGGTCACTTTGCATTGCCTCCGTGATCCGTGGGCCGATCACGGAGGCCATGTGAAACCAGGTGACTTGCAGAAACCTCGCAATGCCTTCGATCATGGGGGCAGTGCGAAACCACATTAGATGCTTTGCTGAACATTTTGTACGTGGCGCAAAGCTGGAAACATGAAAATGGGGCGGAGGAAAGAAAGAGACAGAGGAGCGCCAAACTACCAACTGTTTATTGCCATCGCGGCTGAAAAAACAGGTAAACTTCCACGCATGCGCAGTTACGAGGAAAGGTTACTCCAAACATGACATCACGTGAGCAGTTGATTAAAGAAGGACAACTCAGATTGAAAGAGTACAATGGATGTGTCACTGACACAAGCGGACCCGTTTCTTCTAATATGATACGCCTCTAGTAGTTCCCTTGCTGTTTGATCTCTGCTTTTGCCGATAATCCTAGCTTGCGCAAAACGTGGCACACACGAGCATGACTTGACATGCGCAGGAAGGTGCGCACCATCACTCTTACCAATGCTGTTGGCATGCTCCCTGAGGCGGTCGTTGATACACCGTCCCGTTTGTCCGATGTACGTCTTGCCACAACTCAGGGGAATTTCGTATATAACGCCTTCGGCACAACGCCTGAAGGGTTTCACGTGCCTCTTTTGGAACCCTTGCTTTTTAGCACGAGAGATTCGTCGGCACAAGTGCGACAGTTTATTCGGGGCGGAAAACACAACAGGAATTTCAAATCTAGCAGCCACCTTCTTGAGGTTATGGCTTAACTTGTGCATGTACGGCACCACCTGTGGCTTAGCGCGCTCCCTTTCTCTCGAGTGCTCTTCCTGAGTGCTGACGTTCAGCTTCCGTAGCAGCGATTCGGCAACGGCGTGCAGGACCGCCCGAGGAAAGCCAGCCTTTTCAAGTCTGCCAATCTGATTACACAGGCTAGTCTGCATCATGTGCGGACACGATCTGCGCAGCGCGGACTGAAGGCAATGCAGAGCAATACCACGTTTCACGGTCTTGGAATGTGCGGAATCATATGGCAATAGCTCTTTTTTACTGCGAGGCATGTAGGCGCAACAAACATGATCACTTTTCACGGCCAGGTTGATATCTAAAAAATTGCAAAACATTGTCGGAAGGAAGCTCATGAGTAAAGGTTAGTCCTTTGGCATTTGTCTTAAAGGCATCTAAAATGAAGTCCACCATTTCATGGTAGGGCACAGGGCACGTCTTGTCTAAAACAATTAAAAAAATCGTCTACATATCTAAAAACATAAAAAGGATGTGATGAATTAGAAACACATAGTAGTGTCTGGTCAATAAGTGATAAAAAGATGTCGCATAAAATCGGTGCAACACTGGACCCGATGCAAATGCCTTTCTTTTGCAAATAAATGCTACCCTCAAAAGAAACGAAAGTGCTTGTGAGGTACGCTTCCAAAACAGCAATGAAATTAGTTGCCGACATTTCAGCACACGCAACAAAATCAGCCTCGCCACTTTTTTTCAATACATAGCTTAACTGCGGCAAAGAGCTCGGGATGTGGAACTGAATAAAAAAGGTCATTCACATCAACAGAAAAAAAGGTACCCTGTGTTATCTTTGCGGCGAAAGAACTCTACAATTTCATCAGAATTTCTTATTAGAAAAGGATCGTTGACGACAAGGCACTTGAGTGACTTTAACAGAAAACTACTGACATGCTTTTGCCACGCGCCCCGTTCACTTATTATCGTTCGAAAAGGGATATCAACCTTGTGCGTCTTGGCGCTGAAAAAAGCTATTAAGCTGTCCGCTTTGGACTTGCAAATCTGCTTGGCCAAACGTTCCGCACCGACTTCTTCACAAAGTTTGCTCACGTTCTTCTTCACTTTTGCCAGGCTTACTTTTACACTCTTAAAATTCTTATTAATAGCCTGCAAGGCTTTTTCATTAAAGACAGATGTAGGCACAATCACAAAACCACCTTCTTTGTCCGATTGCATTAAGCGTAAGTCATTGTCTCTGAAAAAAGACTCTACCCGATTAAATTCGCGCACGTGGTGTCCAGTTCCAGGTCTTGGAGCACATCTCTGAAGACAGTCCACACCGTCCAGCAAACACCGCTCGCGTTGCTCCGACGAAGCTTTGCTTGCTACTCTTCTGTTTAGAGCTAGTAGCTCATGTGCGGAGACGGCCGGCTCAATACCAAACTTCGGGCCTTTGCTGAGAAGACGGTAGACATCTTCAGGTAGGGGCGTGTCACACATGACCTTCACAGACCCGGTCTGCACGCCTTTCTTGTCATTTGAGTGAACAGATCTAAGAAGGCTCGTAAGCATGCACCTCCATGTAGCCTCAATTTCAGCACTGATGAGCCTACGGTGTTCCTTCAGTTTCTTCCACGCAACCCACTCAGGGAAGTTGGCGTAGCAAATGCTTCTCAGGAGGTCATTACACAGCCTAACTTGCCGCCCTAACTCAGAGCGTAAAATCTTGCTCACCCGTTTAACGTGTCCCCAGGAAGGCAGGACGCAACCGAAGAGGGAGGTGACTTCACGAGGGGGGAAAACCTTTCCGGATGCAGAAGCCCAAATATCTTGATTGGCATGTCGAAGCAACAATATTCCACTTCACTTTGTGCAGGTCAGGAAGTCCAGAAGAAAGGTTTCCGGGCACAGAGAGGCCCGAGCCCACTGTACTAGAAATGTACTCTAGAAGAACTTGTTTTTGGGCGAGTTGGCCACGTACAAAATGTTCAGCAAACTTAGTCACCAACTCGCCCAAAAACAAGTTCTTCTAGAGCACATTAGATGCAGAAAGCTTTTGGACGGGGCGGGGGAGGACTGAGGCATCGAATGAAGAAAAAGAAGACCACGGCTTCCGCCGTCGAGTCGTCTTAGGCGAATGCATAAGGAACCTTGTGAGTTTTATGTTTTTCATGCATTTTACCTATGCTGTCAATTCTTCAAACGTATAGGTAAGTCTTACATCTTGAGATCGATCTTGCTGATCGCCATGTTTTCATTCCCTGACGGAGAGAAACCATCAGACCACGCATCGTGAGAATTATTTCTGGCCGAAGAAAGTGGCTTTTCGCGCCACACAATCAGCCGTTACGCAAATCACAAGCATGTCAAGTTAGTGATGTCATGACCTTACCAAGTCAAGGAGACGCGAGAGTTACGCGAGTTATTTTTTACTTTTCGTACCGCGGCGCATTCCGCTTCGCATGAAAAGGCTTGAAACAGCAAAGCGCGGGAAGCAGCCATTTAAAACAAATTGAATGCATGAAATAAAAGAAAGGATATGAAGTGTGCAAACGCTTAAACCTTGAGATAGCCATTTACTACGTGCATATATCTGCTACGTTCTCCTGGTTATCTTTGTGATCTCCAGCTTATTCTTTTCTGCAGCATGTTTACGTTCGTCATTCCACACGAAACTAAATTAACCACCTTCGCTCACGATGGGTGTGCGCAGAATGCGTTCCTCAAACCGGCGCGTATAAGTGCGTACGATTTCGGTGACAAAGCAGCTGAAAGGAAATATACAAAATCCCGGTTTCATAACCCACAAACGTGTTCTCTGTGTAGTGAGTCGGTGCAGTATTATGTTGCAGTGACGCAGTATTAAACCTTGT
Source organism: Rhipicephalus appendiculatus (assembly GCA_030522465.1). Classification (NCBI taxonomy): domain Eukaryota; kingdom Metazoa; phylum Arthropoda; class Arachnida; order Ixodida; family Ixodidae; genus Rhipicephalus; species Rhipicephalus appendiculatus. Next base: position 275 of record JALIZH010029587.1, on the reverse strand, counting down.
CCATATTACCGCAACGTTGGCTAATACCGGCCAAAATATCGGGCGCGTAGCAGACGCTCGCCGCTTTGACGCAGCTTCTACCGCGGAGAAAGCCCACGGGTCCGGCGCGGCAGCGCCGCGGCGCGGGAGTTCACCGCGAAAGGCCCTCACTCCTCCCATGTATTCGCCCGGCGCTTTGGACACTCCCCCTATTCTAGGTCACTCTACTCCGGACCGCCCACTTTTCTGACGCAAGCCCCGCAGAACGGGCGCGAACAGAACAACGATCTCCGATC
>JALIZH010029586.1:0-10641 GCA_030522465.1 Rhipicephalus appendiculatus | reverse complement strand
CATTCCTTGATCTTGCTTGCATGTGCTTGCGGGGGCTTTGTCCATCCCTCCTTCCCACGTTCCACACCCCCTCTCTCACCTCTGCTACGCTTCTCCCTTTCTCTCCGCTAGGTATCCTCTAGTGTGCGGCGCGGCGCCCGCGTCCCACACCCCACAGCGCATGCGTGTCCCCTCCCCCCTCCCTCTGCTCTCCTACGCTCCCCCCTTTCTCTCCTCTAGGAATCCTCTACTTTACGGAGCGGCGCCCGCGTCCCGTTGACTTCATTCCTTGATCGTGCTTGCGGGGGCTTTGTCCGTCCCTCCTTCGCGCGCCCCGCATCCCCGCGGCGCATGCGCGTCTCCTCCTCCTCTGTTACGATCCCCCCCTTTCTCTGCTCTAGGAATTCTCTACTCTACAGAGCGGCGCCCGCGTCCCGTTGACTCCATTCCTTGATCTTGCTTGCGGGTGCTTTGTCCGTCCCTCCTCCCGCGTCCCACACCCCCTCTCTCTGCTCTCCTACGCTCTCCTCTAGGAATCCTCTACTCTACGGAGAGGCGCCTGCGTCCCGTTGACTTCATTCCTTGATCTTGCTTGCATGTGCTTGCGGGGGGCTTTGTCCATCCCTCGTTGCCGCGTCCCACAAGCCAGCAGCGCATGCGCTCCCCTCCCCCTCTCTTTTGTCCTACGGTGGCTCCCGTTCTCTCCTCTAGGAATCCTCTACTCTACGGAGCGGCGCACAAGATAGGTGGTCCGACAGCTGCATACTCCGCTGGGGGGCGCCACGGTAGTTCCGCGGTATGAAAATGACGGAGCGCGCGCGCCTCATTCTCTCTCCTGTGCAGCGCCGCGATGAGTGCCCGGGCCGCTGCCGCGAAACGGGAGCGGCCGACGTTTCTCCCGCTCAAGCCGGCCATCTCCCGGCTGCTTCGCATCCACACATGATTCCCTTTAGCGGCTGATGGGGAAGCTTCTTTTTTGTTCAGGCGGCGATAATCGACGCAGAAGCGTAGGGATCCGTCCTTTTTCTTCACTAACACCTACGGGTGACGCCCACGGACTCTTTGAAGGCTGGATGATGTCGTCGCGTAGCATTTCATCGACTTGTTTCTTTATGGCCTCGCGTTCCCGCGTTTAAACTCAGTACGGGCTCTGACGTAGTGGTCTGGCACTTTCCTCTGTTATGATGCGGTGTTGTGCGACCGGGGTCTGTCGAAGTCTTGACGACGACGAAAAGCAGTCCTTGTATTGCAGGAGCAGGGTTTTGAGCTGTTCTTGTTTATGCGTTGGAAGGCTCAGATTGACGTCGAAAGCTAGTCGATCTTGGTTCGTCGTAGCATGTTCGGTAGACTCAGCGAAGGCGAAAGTGTAGCTGGCTTCCACTATTCCTTCGATCAACGCCTCCTCTACTTTTATCAATGCCAGCCAAATGCGCCCTTTCCAGCCGTTCACCGCCCTCTCCTGTAGCCCTTTCCTACTCTCCCCCATCGCCTAGCATTCGCGTGTGCTTTGCGTTCATGGGGGAGAGCACCCGTATTATAGTGCCTCACGACGGAAATCATATGAAGTAATTTTTTGGTCAGTTGTGCGCAGGTCCGTAGGGCGGCGTCTTGCACCCTCGTGTTCACTATGTTGGCGGTCACGCTGGCTCTGTAAGAGACATGGTGTTTTAAGATAGCGCGTCTCTGTTCGTGGCGCTATGCGGGCAACCAATGGGGACGCGTCATTGCGACGCTGCAGTGCATGCGCCGCCTTTGCAGTGCAAGAGGTGCCTCACGAGCGCTGTGAGGCAACGGCGGCATTGCCTTCGAGGTACAAAGAAGGAACACGAAGGAACAAATTGGACAGAGGCGTGATATTGGAGAGGGAAAACGCGTCTATCGCATCTCTGTTCGAAAGCGCTCGGACGCACGTGTGACGCAAGCAGCCCTACCCTTACATGTAGCGTCGCATCACGACCACTCCCTGAACTAAGGTGGACCGGCGGCTCCCATTGAGGGGCGAGCGTTTGCACTGGCATTGAATAAAATAGAGCAGGCGTTGCTTCGATGAAGGCAACCGTCGTGCCTTTGCTCACGTGCTTGTACTTCGTTGCTGAAGTTTGTGAGCATAAGTGTCGCTTTCCCTGCTTGCAGCTCGGCTATTCATCTGGCAACGCAAATCTCGCGGTTGACCAACAAATGCTTCTGGTTCAAAGAAAATGCATGCACATTAGAACACATTCTCTAGGACTGCGGTTCACTGGGGCCCGGTATTACGCGGGACCGCTTCGAAAGGCTCATCAAATCACCAACTTACGACAATCAAATCCTGGCAGTCCAGTACGCCCACGATAGGGCCAGGAGGCTTGACCTCCCTGTTCCGTCGTGGGAATAGCTAGGTTGGCGCATTCGCGTCATGTAGAGGATAAATAATAAAGTTTTTTGAAGAAGAAGAACAAATGCTGGGCGCTTTCAACGACGCCTTGCATATCTGTTGATTTCTGAGTACCGACGGAAATGCTGACGCTGGAGCGAGGGGGGAATGGTGACTTGGTCTTCCAGCACATTCAAGGCGTGCTTTTCTGACGGCGTGTGCGGCGGTAGTGCTTTTTCAGTGGATAGCGTTATCGACTTGGCTCTCAGGTTGATGACTGCACCATGAAGGCCTAAGAAGTCCATCCCAAGGATGACGTCTCTAGATCAACGTTGTAGGACTACGAAGCTTGCTGGATAAATCCGGTTGTTAAGTGAGACTCTTGCTGTGCAAATTCCTGTCGGCGTTACTAGGTGAACCTCCCGCTGTCCGGATCTCAGGGCCTTCCCAGGCGGTCTTGACTTTCTTCAACTTCGCGGCGAACGGTCCACTGATGACAGAATAGTCCGCTCCGGTGTCGACGAGAGCTGTCACGCTATGGCCGTCGATAAGAACGTCGAGGTCGCTAGTTCTTCGTCTCGCGTTGCAGTTAGGTCGTGGCGTCGGGTCACGGCTGCGTCAATTTGTTGCGCTGCTTCCATGTTGCGCCGTTAGGTCTTCCTCGGTCCGCGAGGAAGACCTAACGCGCGTTTCGTCCGCAGGGCTCTCTCTGCTTCGCGTCGTGTTCTGCAGGTTTGGTCGCGTTGTCGTCGTCGACGGAGGATTCGTCGTACAGCAAGCGCACCTCCATTGGTTGCTGCCCTTAGTTTTCCCGATACGGGCTAGGCGACCGGCCCCGGGTTCGGCCAGTGTACTGCCGGCGATGCGGTGACATGTAGCGGCAGGGCGACGGTGAACGGTATGGTCGTCGTGGTTGCGACTGTGCTCCGGTAATGTAGTCGGTGATGTCGCGAGGTTCGTTCACCTGGCTGCGGACGCGGCGCGTTGACGGCAAAACCACGTAGTCCCATCTCACGGTACTGGCATCGGCGGTACGTGCATAGGTCGGCAAAACTTGTGGAGCTCACTCAGACTCACTCATGAAATATATTTTGCGCTTAGGGCTCACTCGGACTCAGACTCACCAAAATTTTCCTGAGCCGGACTCACTCGGACTCACACTCACGAAAATTTTCTTCAACCGGACTCACTCAGACTCAAGCTCACCAAAACATTACTCACCCGGACTCACCCAGACTCAGACTCACGGCTCGATCTGAATCTAAGTGAGTCCGAGTGAGTCGACTCATGAGTCCGTCAGCATAGAATTAGCTTTTTCGACCATGGTGCCAATGCTCTTTAACAGAAATATCTCACGTAATCGGTGTTTTTCTTGGCGCCTTGCGATATAGTACCTTCGAATACGAGTTATTAGTGCTTGTAAACAAGGTCATTTTTCTTGAAATAGATGACAACGTAAAATATATTGATCAAAAACTTCTCTGGAAAGGTTGGCTGGGGAGGAAGGGGGGGGGGGGGGGTCCAGACACCCCCATACGTAATTCGACCCTCTGATCACTAAATATTGAAATCGTGTATGAACAATACTGCTTTGGAATACGTGTGAGTAGACGTGAGTATAAGCGTGAATACAGGTAAGGCTGATGGTAATGCTGAAGATGAGTAGATAGGTCGGCAAAAAGAAGTGGAACTCACTCAGACTCACTCAAGAAATATATCTTGTCCTTCGGACTCATTCGGACTCAGACTCACGAAACTGTTCCTGAGCTGAGCTCACTCGGACTCACACTCACGAAAATTTACTTCAACTGGACTCACTCGGACTCAAACTCACCAATATATTACTCACCCGGACTCACTCAGACTCACGACTCGATCTGAGTCTGAGTGAGTCCGAGTGAGTCGACTCATCAGTGAGTTCGCCGACCTATGGGTACGTGTGGCCGGCTTCTCCGCAGTGGTAGCAGAGTGGACGGTGGTCGGGGGGCACGCCAGATGTCGGTCTTTTTCGGCGTGTACCGCTGGCCGGCAGGCGGGCGAGATGGCGGCGGTGGGGGCGGCGGCGGCGTCTGGCGACGTTAGTGCTGCTGTGCGGCGTCCTAACGGGGGGCGTGGAGAGGGTCCGTAGCGTCGGGCTGCAGCAGCGTAACTCAAGGGCCTGCGGCTGGGGCTGTGGTTGTTCGGAATTCCCAAGGCTTGCTGGACTTCGTCGTGAACAATGTCGGCGAGAGAATCCACTTGAGGTTGTGCCGAGCTTAAGAGCTTCCGCATTTCCTCCCGCACAATCGCTCGGATCGTTTCGCGCAGGCCGTCGGGCAGATGGATTGAACGTCTGCGTACGCTGTCGTCGAGCGGCGATTGAATTGTCGGGTGCGCATCTCCAGTGTCTTTTCAATCGTCGTCGCTTCGGAGACGAATTCCTGGACAGTGCTAGGCGGATTCCGCATTAGTCACGCGAAGAGCTCCTGCTTTACTCCTCGCATGAGAAAACGGACTTTCTTCTCCTCGGGCATGTCGAGGTCAGCGTGCCGGAAGAGTCCCGTCATTTCTTCCGCGAAGATGGTCACACTTTCGTTCGGGAGTTGCGCCCTCGCCAGTAACATCGCGGCTCTTTCCTTGCGGGCGATGCTCCTGAACGTGTCCAGGAATGTGCCGCGGAAAAGATCCCAGGTTTGAAGCGCAGACTCCCGATTCTCGAACCAGGTCCTTGCCGCGTCTTCCAGGTAGAAGTACACGCGACGCAGCTTCTCTTCCGAGTCCCAGTGGTTGAGGGTGGCCACTGGGTCGTAGTCTCCAGCCATGTCTCCGGGTCTTCGAACGATGATCCACGGAAAGTCGGTGGCTCCCTTGGCTGCTGCATCACGACGGCCGGTTGTGGCGCAGCGGCTGTCATCGTGGCCGCAGTCGAGGTCATGGCCTTGGTCTTCCGAGTCTTGTCAGGTGGTGGCCCGTACTCCGGTGGTGGACCTGGTTGCCTGCGGCTTGTTCGCTGCTTGGGGTTGTCGTCGATGTCTTCACGACTGGCGCTGGATTCACGGCTTGACGGGGGGCGTCCGGTACATGAAAGAAACAGCACCTCCACCAGATTTCATGTGGTTGTGACGTCGACGAAGGTAGCAGGCGACGTGTCCAAGATGAAGTTATTTGGCCGAAGTTGTGGCCGAGAAACGGAAAGTCAGATTACAGCAAGCAAGGCACGCTGTGCAATGGTAGCGGCGAACAGAGCGACGGCCGTCGAAAAACTGACAAGCGGTGAATAGCGTCGGCATTTACACGTGCGTCATCGAATATTCCAGCCTTATCGCTGGTTCTCGCGCAAGCTCTGGAATGATCTCGAGTGGTCGCGTCTTGCGCGCAATCTTAACAAAACGATCTCCAATAATCGCGAAGCTTGTAGAACAATGAGGCGCGGTTTGCGCTTAGCTTTTCTGACAGTCTTTGTGGGCGAAAACCGAACACAACAAATGTGAATATAAGAATCGCGCGTGGCAGTATCATACGGTCCATGTGTCACAAAAGCAGACGCGTGTAGGCAGTGACAACAGTGCACGGAAAAGCGTTGCCCTTTCCACATTATTTTTAACAGCGCCATCCGAGTGTCGACCGAAATGGGTTTTGAGGATATTTACCGCGCGCTCGCGTGTTCTATGTCATGATGCTCACAACAGTACAGCTATGAGCAAATTTAGAGTGCACACACCAGCGCGTGGCCACGCTCCGCGAATCGCCGGTCCAGCCATTGTGTCCGCACACGGAAGCACGCCTGTACAAGCACGTTGGTATACGAAGGCATGTACTGGCGTCATCTACTACACTGTTTGGCTTCAGCATACATGTTTCAAATATGAAAGAATTCCAATTTCCTGCTGCATCACTCTTGTTTGTGATAATCACCTAGGACTGGGGCCTTCACCAGTCTTAATGCACTGTACAGACGTCCAAAAGGACTTCTTTTTGGGCGAGTTGGTGCTTAACTTGCTTAGGTACAGATGACTGAGGCGCAAAAAGCATCTCGTGAAAAAGGGAGGAGCAGAAGAGAAGAAAGAGCAGCGCCGACTACCAACTGTTTAATGACAGTCAAAGACACGCACAGGAAAAAAAAAGACATTTCCGCGCATGCGTGAACAGCCCACAGATGACGTTCAACGACATGGTAAAGACAACAGGCTATCGAGAAAGCGCATTTCTGTCGAATACAACATTATAGATGTGTCGCTGCTCTTTCTTCTCTTCTGCTCCTCCCTTTTTCACGAGATGTTTTTTGCGCCTCAGTCATCTGTACCTAAGCAAATGTACAGACGTCATCGAGTCTTCAACCTGGGAAAAAAGTTTACTAGGCCCTCCTCATTTGAATTTCTAGCAGTCCATAAAAGAAACTGAATCACTTTCGCTCAGCTTCAAGTTCGCAAGAATCGACAAAGCTCATTCCTTTCAGGAGGGCTATATTCACCACGGGTGCGTATGCAACGTACGACGCAATGCTGGCTTTAGAACTGCGATTATGTCCGTGAAAGTGCGTGCTCCAGCGCGTTTCGATTCAGGGCATACAGCGTAGGCAGGAGAGGACACGAAACCACCAGGCCAGCCTTTCCTGCACATGCGTAGCTATGCCAGGGGGCGGAAACTCCCCATACCTCCCATGGGACGCGCTCTCGCATGCTGATACGCAGCGGCAGCGCCGCTTTTACTACTGGCGGCTGCCGGGCATCCAACTAGAAATCAATCACAAACGAAACATTTCTTTCATGACGTCACTGGTGAGGTCACAAAATAGAGGGAAAGGGCGCAAAACCGAGAGAAGGAGGGTTGCCGCGGAAGCTGTCCTTTCCCACTTCGCATGCAAACTGAATGTGTTCGTGCCTTCTTTCAGGTCTTCTGGCCGCTTGGGCGACGCGGCCATTCGTAAAATTTCGTTAACAATCTTTTCAATTTTGTTCGTGTGTTCTGAAGCGGCGAAACTTAAGCGGACCGATTGCTCAGTAAGCCAAAACTCGATCGACACAAATAAAATTAATTTTTTTTATTGCACGTCCCGTATTAAAGAAAACAGAGACATGCGCGTAGTGTGAAACTGTCAATCTATGAAAAGCAGCTTTAATTCACAACTGAAATATGGACATAATGAGCAAACAGTGGAGCCAGAATATCCGAACCAATGCGAAAATTATCACCAATCACGAGCAGGACACGTCGCATTTGACTCAATCCCGTTTGTTATGACGGTGCACATATTTTTCTTGCAGAATTTGACTACCAAACGAGACAGAAGTTCAGAGGAACAGAGAGGCTTGAAGCGATGAGAAGTTCTTCAAGAGAGAACGTCGCTGGAAACAATATTTCGGCAAGCTGACTTGTCTTCGTCAGGGCAGCAGCGTTGTCTTGACGAAGAAAAGTTTACTTGTCTAAACGTTGGCTCCAGCGACATTTCCTGTAACGAGTTCTAGAAGCATTCAGTCCATCACATGTGTTTCAGTGGCAGTAATAGAAGTAAAGAACCACAAAGTTTGAAAGTGGCTACACGAATTTCATGAACAGGAAGGAGCCTAAAATTGCTTCACATCATTTGAGCTACATGCCAAAAGTAAACGATGAAAAAACTATGTAGACGAGCCAACACGCATTCAAGCCTTTCATTAAACGTATTTTTCCGACAGCAGGTAGGCTGTCGTCTTGACCAATTACTCTAGCGACACTGCGCTTATGTCAGTACACTCAGGCTTGCAGAGAATTGGGTTTACTCATGTACTAATGCAAAATTAATACCTGCTGAAATAATGGGCCCAAATACTTGGGCTCCCCCGTTGCCACTAGGAAACCTGAAATACCTTCGCGGTACTGGAAATCCCCGGGTTAAAACACCGCAGAGCCGCGAAAAACATGTGACGCCCGATTTAGCCATCTTCGTCTTATGCATGGTTGACTTGCTCGGCGTAGCTCACTGCGGCTTCCGTCCTCTGCACGCCACAACTTTCTGTCTTATCTTTCCCGTACTTGGCATGCCAACCGAGCAAGATAACTGAGCGCGATCCAACTTGTGATATCGCTGAGCAGGAGAAGCGGAGGCAAGCGCTACGAATTCAAGTCAACCACTTCCCGCGCTTTGCCTGATTTAAAATTCACAAAATAAGAAACAAAACAAGACAAATAAACAAAATCAGAGTTCTTTACAGTGAAATCAAATTTCTTTATTTGTAAAAAACTCGCGATAGCAAATAAATTGCGAACATCCACATCAACCTCACTTCGTTCAACCAGATCTTAGGATGCCCGGCAACCGCTACGAGCGCGCATGTTCCTTGAAACCGAAACTAGCGCTCAGTTTCCGGGGCCTGGCTTTGCTTCGATGGGCAGCTACATTCACTGCACTGACGCTCAGCACAGTGCGGCCACGCTCTCGTGCGTTCTCCTAAACAGCGCCTCCTCTATTTTTTTCAGTTCCAGTGCAAATGCTCGCTCCTCAATGAAAACCGTGGGTGCATGGCCTCCGAGAGTGCGTGTCGGCGGGTTTCTCTGCGGCCGTCCCAATCGCACGAAGAGTGCGTAATTTCAGAGGTGGGCGTGGTACGCTCCTCCTCCGCGACGCAGCGCTCGCCGCTGAGGGTCGGCAGAGCCGTATATGGAGAGTCTGGCCAATGGGCGGGGCAGTGACGTTGCGGCGTGGCGATGACGCCGGCCACGTCACCGCCACGCCTCCGCCTCGGCGCCGTCCGCCACGCGAGCACACAGACGCACACGCCGCGCAAGCGCACGCACACGTCGCGCGAAAACAGACGCACACACGCCGCGCGAGCACATAGACGCACACACGCCGCGCGAGCACACAGACGCACACGCCGCGAGAGCGCACACATACGCACACGTCGCGCAAGCGCACGCACACGCCGCGCGAAAACAGACGCACACATGCACACACGCCGCGCGAGCACATAGACGCACACACGCCGCGCGAGCGCACAGAGGCACACACGCCACGCGAGCACACCGACGCACACGGATGTTTTGAATCCTGAGAGCCGCCGCTTCTCCTTTTTTGAAGCCTAAACGATCGTACTCCTTCACAGCTATGACAGCTATGATATCAGCAAACAAGCACGCAACAGCCAATTCACGTATAGCAGCACAGCAGAGGGAACGCAGTCAGGGTTCAACAAACCACGTTGACGCCGTGAACTGTTTCCTGTGCGCCCGCCGAATGCGGTCGGTGAACACGAGCTACAGTCAGCGCACCTCGGACCTTGGCCGACCGTCTCTGTTTACGCAAGAAGCACGTGCGTCCCAGCGGCCGTGCCCGGGTTTCGTCAGTCGCCTCGTCGCTGCTGCCTCGTTCGCCTCGCGATGCTGTTGTGTAAAATATACAAGTTTGTATTGTAGACGTGTCTTTATTTCTATTTACTTCGGAACACGTAAATCATCACGCAAACGACGCCCGCTACGTCTACAAATTGGTGACCACGGACTGTCGAAATTTCGCAACCATTTCTGACGGCGACAACAATGGAAACCACCGGAGACTCCAGACAAGCATCCCCCGAATCCGCAGCGACGCAAGCAGTCTCCGCTGCCTCTTTTCGGCTTCCGAAATTCTGGCCTGCTGATCCGTTTCTCTGGCTGGCCCAAGTAAACAGCCAGTTTGTAACGGCCCGAATAACGTCTCAGACATCAAAATTTCACCACGTGGTGTCCGCGCTTCCACCGGAGATCGCCGGCGAAATCAGAGACCTCATTCTTGCCCCACCCGAGACGAAACCCGGGCACGGCCGCTGGGACGCACGTGCTTCTTGCGTAAACAGAGACGGTCGGCCAAGGTCCGAGGTGCGCTGAGTGTAGCTCGTGTTCACCGACCGCATTCGGCGGGCGCACAGGAAACAGTTCACTGCGTCAACGTCGATGCTAAGACACACCTCACGGTGCAAGGTATAGCATGAACAACCGGCATCGCCGCTGTTATCAACAAGCCACCTTCGTCACTGTACGATCAGTTACTCGATGACTTTCCAAGCTTGCTTCGCCCGTACAATTTTCAGCGTCCCGTCAAGCACGATGTTACCCACCACATTATTACCTCAGGACCACCCGTCCATGGTCGCTCACGACGCCTCGCACCCGACCGACTCAAGGTGGCCCGAGCTCGAATTTGATCACATGCTTGAGCTTGGCATTGTGCGACCTTCATCAAGTCCTTGGGCTTCTCCGCTGCACATGGTGTCCAAGAAGTCGCCAGGTGACTGGCGACCCTGCGGCGACTACCGCGCTTTGAACAACGCCACCGTTCCTGGTCGCTATCCACCGCCTAACATAGCGGACTTCAC